>PVJA010023048.1:0-33502 GCA_004027025.1 Myocastor coypus
GGGGGCTCCTCCAGGAACCGAGGTAGGAACCTGCACCCCTGAGCTCAGGCTGCAGTGTGGGCCCTGCCTTCAGCAGCAAGCTCACAATAGGAGGAGTGGAGGCAGCAGGTGGGGGTGCCCAAAGATTTACATCTCCAGAGCCAGTGCCCACCCGAGGGTGTGCTGACCACACCATGCAACTGTGCACTGCTGGTTCCCAGGGCCTGGAGGCCAGCGGGGCCAGTCCAGGCTGCTATAAATGCTGACTCCCTGTACTGGCACTGCAGAGATCGCACATGTGTGTGCGCTGCCAGACTGTTGGATGCTGCTCACTTAGATGCAGGTCCAGATGAATGAACTGGACCAAGGCATAGAGGTGGCAGAGCCAATAGGGTATGGCCAGCCAGGGACAACCAAGTCACTTCCGTGTCACATGCTAGCATGGTGTTGTGACTATCAGCTGAACCTCAGTCTCACTTACTTTTCTTGCTGCTGAAACAAAAATACATGCCACCCAAAGTTAAGGAGAAAAGACTTGCACGGTGCAGCATATGGAGGTTTCAGTCCATACCAGCTGGCTCCAAGGTAGGACGGTACCACGGCAGAGGGCAGCAGTTCATGGTGGCGGAAAGCAGCGAGAGCAGCATGAGCAAAACAGAAGGAGCACCAGAGAAGACTGTCCACCCCTGCCCTGGGTGCAAGGCTGCTGTCCCAGGGCAAGTGCAGCACCACACCCATAAGCCCAGCCCTAGACGTGAATCGGGCACAAACCCAAGATGGCAGCCTCCGAAAAGCCCGCCCTGTGACAGCACAAGGCTCTGGGGGAACGTCCAGATGCAAGCCATAACACTTCCTTACTGGGGTGTCACGTGGGGTCCCCCCACCTGCCCCAGAGCTCACTCGCTGTTGCCGTAGAAAGGAGTCAGTCATCCCACCAAAAGCCCCTGTCTTCCACTGAAAGGAAAAAAAAAAAAATGTGACTGCAAAAAGCTGGGCTCAGCCAAGCGTGGTGGCGTGCACCGATGAGCCCAGTGCTCAGAAGCTAAGGCAGGGGGATCCCAAGAATTTAAGACCATTTTTTTAAAAATCTGGGCTCCTGCCATCTCTAGCTGTGGTCAGCAGCATCTCCTGCTGGACACTGACAGAGTTCTCTGAGACACCTGAGCGCTGGCCTCAGCACAGACCTGAGCCCAGAGCCCCGCGTGGCCCTGAGGGAGGCACCTGACGACACGCTGGCCGTTGCTCGTTCCTTTCTTCCTCTTTCCTCTCTTGGGCTTATGGCCAGCTGGTTCCCACAGGCGGCTCTCTCCAGGACTCTGTCCTGAGCCCCGTCTTGGCACCTGCCCAGGGCTCCGCCACTGGGCATCATGTCTCAGCTCCTCTGCGAGGAAAGTGCAGGCACTGTGTCTGCCCAAGGAACCCAGACCCCAGGCACTCACAGCCTGGCCCTGCCCAACTATGCCAGGCGTCAGAGTCCCAGCTCCAGAGAGCAGCCCCAGGCACTGCCTGTCCTTGAGAGAGGAGACTGGATGCGGCCAGGCAACCGCCGGAATGTGGGCTCCAAGGACGGAAGCAACAGGCTTCTTCTTCTCACAGGAGTGACCCAAGTCAATCCACCTCACAGACAAACTGAGCTTGGGCAGTGGGCACTGGGTGTGGCCCTAGAGACAAGTGGCAGTGAGCCCAGTCACAGGCAGGGGGACAGTGTGATGCCCAGGAAGACCAGAGAGGGGCACCAGCAAGGGCAGACCTGACATATATCACAGAGCAGGCACCTGGCATGCAGGCCTGGCACACATGGGCTGGCGAGCTGGGCCTCGGTTGCTAGGCAGTCCCAAGCCCTACAGAAGGAAGGGTGAGGTGAGCCATAGCACAGGGAGTTGTGCAAAGCCTGCAGCCTCTGCCACCAGGGCCTGTGGCTCCTCTGAGCCTCAAAACCCAGCTGTGCTGGGGTCAGCTTGGGGAGGCAGTCAGAGAAGAAAGTGCAGGACCACGGGTGGTCACAGGAATGGGACCAGAAGGATGCCACTAGGGACAAGGAGGACTTGGGTACTGGCCTGGCCGCCGGGGTCCTCACAGAGATCTGAGAGGAAGCAGCTGGAGCCCTGCTCCTGGGGATGCACCCAGCTCCCTGCGATGCCGGTCCACCTCCAGAGGGCTTGATTCAATCCATGTCAGCACCTATGCTCTGCCTGGCCCCCTTCGAGACTTGGGGCTTCAAGAAAGGGCACCCACCTTCAGGGACCCACAGCAGAGCCTATAAATCTGAAGCTGTGAGCTCAGATGTGCAGACCTACATGTTCCCACACCCCCTGCTCCATCACAGGAGGCTAAGGCCAACCCCCTTGTCCTCAGGGGAAGACTTTGGGCTGGACCATCACATGGCACTCCCCCAGATGCAGAGGATGTGCTGCCCACTTGCCCTGTATAACAAGATTCTGAGGCTGGAAAATTTCCAAACACCAGGACATACAAGCCCTTCCCAAAAGCTGGGCTGCCTCCCTTCCTGGTATTGCAGAGGCCCTGGGAAAGGGGATCCTGCCCATAACCTGTGAGGGGCAAATGGAGGGCATGCTGGGGGAGCCAGGGACCGATGCTGGTCCCGGCGGGGCAGGTGCTTGGGAGGGAGCTCACTGGAGGCCCAGACCAGAAGGCACATCCTGATATGAGGAACCCAGGAGGGAAGCAGAAGCAGAAGAGGGGTCCCCAACCTTCCCAAGCGGGGTGCTGGGAGGCTAGATTGCCAGCGCAGAGTGAGGCAGCTGGGCTCACCCCTCGTGCCCAGGAGCATTTCTGGGTCCAACCCTCAGTCTATCCCTAAAAGTGGCACAGGGGAAGATACTGCCAGGGTGCGGCTCTCCTGAAGCCAGTTGACATGGGCCTGCCAGCCTCTGTGCCTGTGGTCCCCAGCACTTGCAAAGTCAGAAATCATTGAAAAGCAATAATGACGTAGAATTTTAAACAAAAGCAGGTGCCACCTTTGGCACTAAGCCTCCCCGCAGCAAAGCCATGACAGAGACACAGTCTGCTGAGATCCATGCTGCTTGCTCCAGGCTGGCAAGCCCGGGAAGTGCTGGGGACAAAATTGATGTGGGGAGCCTTACACTGCCAGGCCGGGTGCTGGCCTAGGAGAGGCAAAACCCCGAAGGCGTCAGAACTTCCTCTTGCATGTCCCCATTTTGTTCCCTCACCCACAGGCCAGCATCTCACTTCGGGACTGCAGACTGGGTGTCCAGCCTTTCTGGGTGGGTCAGGGCACTGAGAGCAGCCTGTCCTTGGGGACCCGGGTGTCCCACACCAAAGGTCCCTGCAGCAAGACAGGGAGGTAGAGGGAAGGGACAATGATCCCAGCAGGAAACTTTTATTTTTCTCCCATGATTGCCCCAAACAGCCCGCCTAGCTGTGCCTGGCAGCCCAGGGCCGCCAGAGAGACAGCTGCCTTGGCTACCGCAGGCTTCGGTCACCATCCTACCCCCAGCGGGTTCCATGCTGGGGCGCTCCTGATGACACAGCCCCTTGGCAGCCTCCACAACCAGCTCCTCAGGGCCCGAGCTCTCCCCACATCCAGACAGAAGCGCTCGCCCTGCACATGGGGGTGCCCCAATCCCCAGCAGGCACAGCTGTGTGCGGCAGGGTGGGCCCTAGCAACGCCTTTCCCAATGGCAGCTGGGCCCACCTGTGAGTTCAGTCACAAGCAGAGCATGCTGGGCAGCGCACCAAGAGCTGCTAATGGCAAAGGCCACCAGCAGCAAATGCAGGGAAGTAGGCAGCCTGGTGACATTGTGGGCAGCCAGCAGCAGAACACAGGGACAGGAATGCAGAGTGGAGGGCAGCCGCCATGGCTAATGAGCCCAGGAAGGGCTTCCCGGGGCCTGCAGGGAGCTGCTGGCTGCTCGATTTGTGGGAGCAGAGGTTTATTTGGGTGCTTAGTTTTTGGAGGTTTCATTCTATGGCTGGCTATCCTCAAGACAGGCAGCATGGCAGAGCTCTCTGCAGCATGGGGACGAGAAAACAGAGTGAAGGAGATACACCTTTCCAGGCCATGCCCCACAGTGGCCTTCCCAAAGCCCCACTTGTGTCCCACAGGCCTTAGCAGAACATCCAGATACAAACCCTGACATTCAAGGTGGGCCCTGAATGCCATATGAACTAACTGCTCCTGGCCTTCAGTGCCCAGGCTGTTAACACCCAGAGCAATTCCTTACCAGCGTATAACTTCTGTGTGACTGAAGCTAGAAGAACCCTCAGCGGATGGGTGACGTCAGGGAAGCCAGTGCAGGAAGCTCCCCTTCCAAGGTGCTGAGGGAAAGAGTAGGTTACAGCGATGGCCACCAGCAGGCTCAAGTACCAGCTCCCATGGCCTTTCTGCCCTACACGTGACCAAGCATCTGCACTCGCAGGTGACAGGAGGACAAGCTCCTCAGCAGTCGCTTCGCTTTGGGGGATCCCAGGAAACCAGGAGACATAGCTCATGTCACTGCTTTGGGGACAGATAATGACCTACCAAGGGGAGAAAAGTCATTGACCACAGACAGGGATGGCTGTCTTCCCATGCAGTCCCCAGATGAGGACCAGGCAGACAGGCTGGGCCCAGAAGGCTAAGGCTCCTCCCTACCTGACCTCTGAAAGGGACTGCCCTGTGCCAGGACCCTGGATTTCACATGATGGCAAAGTCCCTTTGTGGCCCTTAGCTTGACCAGAAAGCATAAGATCAATTTCTCAGTCTAATATGTATACAGCAGTGAAAGCTTGAGGCCAAGTGACTTTACAACAGAAACTCACTGCAGAATCTGTGTCCCCAAGCTCAAGACACACCCCTAGGGCTCCAGCTGTACTCCTTTCATCTCACAGCCACACTGAGCCAGCAAACCAGCAATCAGAAAATAAATCCTAAAAGCATGGTGTGCAGGCGGCCACCTCTGGTCTATGTAAGACCAACACGCTCCCCAAGGCAGGAAGGGTGCTGCTGGCAGTGGGAACGGGGGACAAGAGCCCAGAGTCTGAAGCCGGCCACTGTGCTACAGAGAGGGGCAGGGCACAGAGCGAGCCATCTGCCCTGGCAGTGACGGCAGGGCACTCTTGCATGCAGCCTTGCCAGCCCATAGCACAGCATACACGGGCTTCAGGCCTTTGTACCTTGCATGGTGAAACGGTTATGTTGTCAATTTTAAAAATAAAAATATGTTTCAATTGTTTAAAAATAGAAATCTAAAGTCAAAAAAGGTAGGAAATTTTGAGGGAAGTAAAACAATTTAAATCTAAAGGAAAGAACAGAAATAATAAAATGAACAAAAATCAGCAGAGGGCCAGTGTGATGGCTCAGCAGACTAAGCGCCTGTCTAGGCA
This sequence comes from Myocastor coypus, assembly GCA_004027025.1. NCBI lineage: Eukaryota > Metazoa > Chordata > Mammalia > Rodentia > Myocastoridae > Myocastor > Myocastor coypus. Next base: position 5,326 of record PVJA010023048.1, read on the forward strand.
AGCACAGGAACTGGGTTCGATCCCCAGCACCATGAGCCACACCAGCCCCGCCCCCGGCACGCTGAGCTGGCCACTGAGTCTAGGCACGGTGGCACATGCCTGCAATCCTGGTGCCGGGGAGTCTGAAAGCAGGATCACTATAAGTCCAGGTGTGTAGTGAAACCCTGTGCCAAAAATGTTAAAAATATGTATATAGAGAGAAATCAGTGGACTCCAAACTATGGTAACAAGTGAGAAAAGCAGCAAAGCCAAAAGCTAGCTCTTGGAACAGACAGATCACACTGGCACAGCTAACCAAGAAAAAGATGAAAGATATGAGTTACTGATACCAGAAATAGCCTCACTCATACTGCTACTGATGCTGTGGACACGCGATGCTAATGAGCGTCCCTAAGCAGCTCCACGTCCACTGGTGTCGTAACTTAGGTGAAATGGACCGGTTCCTAGAAAGACGCAATCTGCTGTGACTCATACAAACAAAATAAGAGAATCTAGTGGGCTTCACTGGTAGTTTGCCAGTTTAAAAATGCATCAATAATTAATGGCCTAAGAAATAAGGTCTGGGCCAAGATGACCACACTGGTAAGTGCCATTCTAAAATGTAAGCAAGAAATGACACAAATTCCTTCTCATCTCTCTCAGCAAACAGAAGTGGACAGAAAGCTTTCTAGCTCATCCTGTAAGCTCATCATGGCCCTAATGCCAAAGCCAAAGTAATGCAGCTCAACAAACTACAGACTGGCTTCTCTTGAGCGTCAATGTAAGAATTTTCAATACAATATATCAAATTGAATCAATATTATATACTCAGGGTTTCATACCACCTCCAAGTGAGATTTATGCATTTAGTATAGGGTCTTGCTACACAGTTCAGATTCATTGTGATCCTCTTGTCTCAGCCTCCCCAGTGCTGGGATTACAGGGGTGTGTCACTGTGCCCAGTTTTGGTGGCCTACTCAGAGCACCCAGGGGTGGGGCTGGTGCAGCCTGTGATGCCGGGGATCAAACCCAGGACCTTGCACTTGCAAGGCATGCACTTGGACCACTGAGCTATCTTCCCAGCCATCAAAGTGTGATTTAGTTCAACTAGACAGCACTGGTTCAGTATTTGAAAAGGAGATAACAAAAAATCACATCAACAGAACAGAAAGCAAAAATCACAACCATTTCAAATACTGCAGAAAAAGCATTTGACAAAAATCTAACACTCTTGATTCATAAGGGAATAGATCTCAGCAAATATGAACAGAGGGAAATTTCCTTGGCCTGATAAAGACTATCTTAAAAAAAAAAAAAACCCTATAGTGATGTTATACTCAACAGAGACAGTGGCTGCTTTCTAAAACAGGCACCAAGGCACAATGTCCCCTCTTACATCCAAATTCAAAAGCTTGCCTAGCTTTTAAATTTTCCTAGCTAGTATAACAAAGAAACAGAAAGTGTACAAAATGAAGGGAGAAAGCATGATGCTACATTTGTTCATAGTCCACTCAACTATCCATAAAATATAGGCAAAATATTCTCATATGTGTGCAGACAAAACCCCTAGATATACGAGTAATTATGGGAAGAGTAAAGGATGCTTATACGTGGGCTTCCTAGAAGACAGCAGTGAAAAACTGGAACTTGAAAACAAAACACCAGATAATTTACAATAGAACAAAAGCCTGTCTCAAAAAGCTGAAGAAGGATGACATAGCAGCAAATAACAGAGAAAGAACCTCTCTGAGATTTGGTGTCCCCAACACTGGAATATAGCAATGTGAGGAAGAAACAAGACAGAGAAGTGGGTATCTGGGACCTAGGGAGGATATGAGGCAAGAACTGAAGTCCTTTGGAGAGCGAAGAGAGAAACCTCAACCAAGAGGAGGTGGCAAGCAGCACTTTCCTCCTGAGCCCAGATTCACTGTGTAGGATGAGTAGTCCAAACCTGCAGACACATGGTGACTACCAGGGACCCCAGAGGCCCCGTAGGGAAACGCACCTGTGGAACACAGTAGCAGACACAGAATGCTGCAATGGCTGCAGAATCATCTGGGCACAGAATCACCCCAGAGAGAAGACGTGATCAGGAGCCATGCTGGAGAGGGGCCAACTGAGCTCAGAAGTCAGAGCAGCTGCAAGCTGATTCCATCCAGTGGCTGCAAGGGTCCGGGCTGAGACTGCCAAAGTTCAAGTCCAGAGGAGGTCGAGGAGCCGAGTTCAACCCAGGAGTCATGCAGAGCACTGCAGCTTGAGCAAATTTGGTTCCAGCCTCACAGCCAGGAACAAGCACGAACTTGAAGGGAAGTTCAGGCTTTCTGGGATGAACCATAGCCCTTCCATAAAGCTACAGCTGACTCTTTGGGATTAACCACACCAAATCTAGACTTTGCCTGCAAAATTTGTTTACTAGCAACAGTACAGACATGTCTTGAAGTGGACATTTTTTTTTCTTATTTTCTTTTTACTTTTTCTTGGTTTTGTTTGTTCTTGATTGAATGTTCTGGTTTTTATGAGTGTGTACATTATTGTTGTTGCTATTGTTTTGTTCTTGTTTTTGTTTCTTCCTAATCTCTTTGCTCCTGTCTTCTTCACCAGTTTCCCAAAGCTTGCACAATCTTCCCTCGTTCTCCAGCCTTGATTCTAATTGCTTTTTCTTTCTCTTTCTCCTCCTCCTCTTTTTCTAAAAATGAATTTGGTTGTTACAGGGTCTCACTATGAAGCTCAGACTCATACTGATCCTCCTGTTTCCAGCCTCCCTGGCACTAGGATTACAGGCATGAGCCACTACAACCAGATTCTGTGGCTGGTTCAACTCAGCCTGGGGGCAAGGCTGGTGTGGCATGTGGTGCTGGGGATCTAACCCCAATCCCTACGCTTGCCTAAGCAGGCACTTTAGTCTGCTGAGCTATCTCACTGCCACCTCCTCCTCCTCTTCCTCTTCCTCCTTCTTCTTCTTTCCTTGTTACTCTTCTTCTTCCTTATTACTCTGTTTTCCCCTAGAAATCTTGTCCCCTAAAGGTAAAGTCAGCATACTGAAGACATACTTACCTTATACAACTTTCTGGAGTGTTACAGATTTTATTATATAATCACAAACCTAATTCATATGGTCAAAGGTGACAACTTAATAGCCAAATTAATAGTTTGCCATTTTCTAGGTTGTGTTTGATGCAGTTGTTACTGCTGATTGTATTACTTTAGTCAAAACTCTAATTTGATTGTGATAGTTTGTTTTGAATATTGATTGTTTGAATAAGTTGTTCTTCCTGACATACCAAGACAGATTAGCTAAGGGTCATAAAAAATACTACAGGCAAGTGCCAAAGAACCAGGGTATATGTCAAATAAGCAGCAATTTCTCATTCTGAATAAATGGGAGAGATAGGACCTTGCAACAGACTCAAAATCTCAAAAGCCAGCTAGTCCTGGAAGACAATTTTAAGCATTAATTTCCTCAGGGTTCTAATTATTAGCTACATAGCTACTTGCCATAAGAAATTTATGAGCATCAACACAGGAATTGACCTTTAAACAATAAATGGAATGAGAAGATGCTTAAGTAAGATACAAGACCAGATGTACAGCTAATGAAAGGCAAGCCTCAAGGGTAATAAGGTACAACAATGCAGAAGGTTGGACCATCTGAAGTGGTAACAGCTGAAGTAACAAAACAAATTAACCCCTGTTCCTGTATGCTGCTCTGGTCCTGCCTCTGGGGCACACTGAGCTGGCAACTGAGTCTGGGCTGGTGGCACACACCCATAAGCCCAACACTGGGGAGGCTGTAAACAAGAGGATCACTTAGAGTCCAAGCTGGGTAGTGAGACATTGTGCCAAATACATCAATAAAAAAAAATGAAGCTCTAGGAAAAAAATCAAATCAGGGATAGGTTCTGAGATAACTATAGAGGATGGTGAACGTAGTGAAAGACATGTTTAAGTGACTCTACAGCAGATGTAGATAAAACAATTTAGAAGATCTTAGGAAAATGACGGAAACCAGGAATGCCCACCCTAGGAAAGAAGTGGAATTCATGAAACAGATTCAAACAGATATCTGGTAAATTGATAATCCAATCAAAAGATATGCAGCAGTCAAGAAAGGACATACTTTAGCTATAAAAGACAGGACATGATGGCAATCATGAAAAGAAATATTTCTTAAAAACAACAAAGGACTATAAAAAATAACTCAGCAGTTGCTAGATGATGCAAAGAAGAATAACAGAAGATTGATTCAAAGTCAATAAAAAAAACAAGAGATAGCACAAAAAACCTGTTTACAGAAGTAATGGCAGAAAATATCCCAAGCAAGGAAAAAGAATTTAACATAGAATTAAGCCAGGCATATAGAACTCCGATTAACCATAAAAAAAAAAAAAAAAAAAAAAAAAAAAAAAAAAAAAAAAAAAAAAAAAAAAAAAAAAAAAAAAAAAAAAAAAAAAAAAAAAAAAAAAAAAAAAAAAAAAAAAAAAAAAAAAAAAAAAAAAAAAAAAAAAAAAAAAAAAAAAAAAAAAAAATCTACAACAAGGCATATAATAGTTAAGATTCCATCAAGAATATATAAAAATTCTGAATAATGAAATTGAAAAAGTTAATGAAATTGAAAAAGTAATTAAAAACCTAACAATAAAGAAAACTCAGGTCCTGATGGATTTATAGCTGAATTCTATAAGAAATTTAGAACAGATTTAACATCAATATTCCTGCTCAGAGAAACTGAAAGGAAGTAATTCTTAACTCATTCCTTTTATTTTATTTAATTTTATTTTATTTTCTGTCTTCCAGAGACAGGGTCTCCCTATGCAGTTCAGGCTGACCTTGAACTCACTTTTGTAGCCCAGGCTGGTCTCAGACCCACAACAATCCTCCTGCCTCAGCCTTCCAAGTGCTGGGATTAGACATGTGCCACCACACCCAGCTCCCTAACTCATTCCTGAAGACAACTATTGCCTGGCACAAAAATCAGATACAGACCCAACCAAATACAGAACCCCAGGACATTCCTTCTAATGAACACAGACACAAAAGTCCTAAAATAAAAGACTAGCCAACACGATGCAGCAAAACATCAAGAAGAGTATACACCATGACCAAGTGGGATTCATCTCAAAGATGGAAGGAACAAATCAATAAATGTAGTACACATTAACAGAGCCAAAGACAAAAATCATATGATCATCTTGGTAGATACAGAAAATTCCAACGCTCATTCTGATTTAAAAAAAAAAAAAAAAAACCTAGACAAAATTGGAATAGACGGTCTTTCTCTAAATCTGATAAAAGTCATCTATGACAAATCAACAGCCAACATTATACTAAGTCGTCACTTTAAAATCAGGGACAAGATATGGATGTCCACTATCACCACTCATTTTCAATATAGTTCTGCAAATTTTAGCCAGAGCAATTAGATAAAAGAAAAATAAATGGAATAAGAATAGAAAAGGAAGAAGTGAAATCACCATTATTTACAGATGACATGATACTTTACACTGAAGACTCCAAAAATTCCACCAAAAGACTCCTAGAGTTGATAAGCAAATTCAGTAGCATATCTGAATAGATACAAAGTCAACACCCAAAAATCAATAGCATTCCTGTACACAAACAACAAACTCACTGGGAGAGAAATTAGGGAAAGCACACCCTTCACAAGAGCATCCAAAAAATCTGAAAGTGGGGCTGGGGAGGTATCTCAGTAGAATAAGCACTTGCTGGCAAGTGCAAAGACCTGAGTTCAACCTTCAGTTCCACAAAAATTTTTTTTAAAAATCTGAAATACTTAAGACTCAATCTAACAAAGGAAGTAAGAGATCTATACATTGAAAATTACAATATTCTAAAAAAGAGATCAAAGAGGATTCAAGAAAATGTAAGATACACCTTATTCTTGGGTAGGAAGAATCAATATATTGAAAATGGCCATACTTCCAAAATTGTTATTCATATTAAATGCAACCCAAATCAAAACACCATTAGTGTATTTCACAAAATTAGAGAAAACAATCCTAAAATTCATTTGGAACCAAAAGAAATCTAGAATAGCAAAAGCATTTCTAGGCAACGAAAGCAAGGAAGAGGGAATCATAATCCCTGACTTGAAATTATACTATGAATTTCCTGTGACAAAAACTGTGGTACTGGGAAAACAAAACAGATTCAAGTATCAGCGGAACAGAGGAGAACAGAGAGAAACAACCTCAGACATACATACTTTATCTTTGACAAAGGCTCCAGCCACATTCACTGAAGAGAGGATGCCTCTTTAATAAACAGTGCTGGAAAAACTGGTTTTCCATATGCCAAAGATTGAAACTAGACCCATGTCTTTCACCATGCACCACATTAAAATCAAAATGGATCAAGGACCTAAATACTAAAATAGAAACACTAAATCTTCTGGAGGATAGAAAAGGTAGAATTATGGAAGACAGTGGTATAGGCAAAGACTTTATGAACAAAACCTCAGTTTCACAGGAATTATCAAAAATAATTGACAACTGGAATCTCATCTATTATAAAGCTTTTGCACAGAAAAAAAAAAAAAACACCAAGACAGTGAAAAAAAAATCCAAAAAAAAAAAAAAAAAAAAAAAAAAAAAAAAAAAAAAAAAAAAAAAAAAAAAAAAAAAAAAAAAAAAAAAAAAAAAAAAAAAAAAAAAAAAAAAAAAAAAAAAAAAAAAAAAAAAAAAAAAAAAAAAAAAAAAAAAAAAAAAAAAAAAAAAAAAAAAAAAAAAACCCAGCTGTTGTTCAGACTAATATCTAGAACATTAATTAAAGAACTTGAAAGAATCATATCCTCAAATTTGAAGACGGGCATCTGAAACTAACAGACACTTTCAGATGAAGCAATAGAAACACTAAAGGAATATATTAAAAATGTTAAACATCACTGGTCATTTGAGAAAAGCAGATTAAAACAACATTGAGATTCTATCTCACCCCACAAAGAATGGCTGTCACCAAGAAATCAACCAATAACAAATGCTGAATGGGCTGTGGGGAAAAAGAAAATCCTTTACCACTGTCAGAAGTACAGGCTGATACAATCACTGTGGAAGTCAGTATGAAGATTTCTCAAAAACACTAAAACTAAAGGTTCCTCCCACCCAGCTATTCCCTTTCTTGGTATCTTCCTGAAAGAATGAAAAGCATCACACCACAGAGATATATGCACACCCATATTTATAGGGGCACACTTATAATAACTAAACCTTGGAAACAGCCCAAATGCCCATCAGCTAATGAAAGGGTAAAGAAGATGTAGGATTTTTCTATAATGGGTACCACTGTGGCACAGAGAAGGATACTCTTCAGACAGTCTTAGCTAAAAGGATACACTTTAGAGTCCATACTCTTCAGTGACATAAATAGGATACACATGTTTAAATACTGCATTATTTCTATGGTATGAGAAACCAAAAGTGTAAAAAAGGACCAAAATGTATAATAGATTACTGTGAATGGTTCAACCCTGGGGAGACATGGTGGTAGGAATGAGAAAGACAAGATGAAAAGTTGGGCTACGTGGTCATCAGTCTGCCTGATGGGCAAGACTAACTCAACACACACAGAAACGATCCTTTATTTATACTTCTACAAAGTTTGCATCCCATGACACAAGGCTACCCAGCAACTAATACCTGGCCTGAACCAGACAGGATGTTTTTCTCAACAGGATGTTTGTCTCAGCACTGGGGTAGCTTTCTGCTCCAGATAGGGAGGCCCAGACCCACTTACACACACTTGATCAAAGTCCTGGCTTCCTAAGACTCCCAACATATCCCCCTTTTTTATATTGTTTTGTCAAAGACGGATGTTTCATTGCAGTTGGAGAAGCTGCATTTGGAGAAGTCTTTAAAAGACCTTTTTATAGTTGATGTCAATCCAATGATTATTGGTACCTAAATTTAATGTAACCAACCCTATATAGTCCAACAAACCACAATAGTAGTATGTTTTTAGCATAGCTGGTAATTGTCAATTGTTCACTTGAGCCTTTTACAGCTTAGCATATTAGTATGACATCACTTTTATACTTCATATACACTTTTCTGCTGGATGGTTAAGACCAAGTTAAATCAAGACCTATATAAATATGAGTATAATTTTGTTATCTGACAAGGTCAGCCCAATCTCAGAATTTATCTTGGAACCATGTATAGCACCTTGTAGCTCTTTTGTCAGGGTCAACCATCTGGATGAGTCACGGCCATTGCTTGACCAATTTGCTCTCTCTGAGAGCCTGAGAGATTGTTTCTCTCTAGATGACTCTCCTCAGGTACACTATACATTGTTGATCACTTTCCTCTGTGGCTCTACGATCTTGTCACAGCAGATGTTCTCTTATGTCCTGAGTCTTTACTGACCTTGAGGGGCTAAGGCCAAAATATTGGCTGTCCTTTTAGCCCGTCTATCTCTCTAATTTCCAGTCTGCAAACCTTAGTTGTTAAACATCCAGAAGAAAAGCTTAATGACGTTATTCTGTAACACAGGCAGTAACTTAACGTTATTACCTATCTGAATATTAAACACCTAACAAACAATAATTACACAATTTTACACAAAACTTTTGAAATCAAATCATATACAACATTGTAGCAGGCCATTCTTACAATGTTTTGTGACATGCTTACATTTCTATTTTAATATAACATAATCCTTTTAACCAATCTTCTTTACCTAATATGTATGAATTTTTCACCTAATTATCCTAAATGAGACATATATCACAAGGCTTTTTCTTCCTTTCCCCCATTTCTTTTTAATTTGAAAGTCTTATCACAATAAGCAATCTTTGTTTAACATTGTAGAAGACCTGTACACTTGGAATCGTGGATACATTTTGGACACTGTGAGATTAACAATAATGAGTTACCATACACATGTGCAAACCTTTGTTTCTTAATTTAATTGAATACCAAACCATTTTTTAAGAGAAAACCAAATCATATTTTGTTGAAAGACTTTTATCTTTAAACCAATGATTGATTTATTATCTCCTAAGAGACTATGGAGGTTATTGGGAGTGCCTCATTAGTGAACAAAAGGTTGGCCACATCTCTTATTCATTAATAGGACTCTCAATAATTTCAGGGGGCTGGGGAGATAGCTCCGAGGCACAAGTGCCTGCTGGGCAAGTGCAAGGTCGTGAGTTTGAACCCTGGTCCCACAAAAAAAAAAAAATAATAATAATTTTAACCCCCCCTTTTTTTGTAAAAGCTAAATTAATGTAAACCTTTTGATAAACTATGTATAAACCAATTTTGACATGACTTAGACCAGCTGGTAACTTTGAAAAGAGCATGCTTTTAAGCCTGTACATCCCACATTGTACTGACCAAAAAGAAAAAAGAGGTAAAACAACAACAAAGGGGGAACAGCTGTTGACTTAATGACACACACAGACAACACAGTAAACACAAATGTCCATCTTTACAAAATTATGAGTGCACTCCACTATATATATATTTCCAGTCAAATTAACTTAGAGTAACTAAATTGCAATTTTTTTATAATGGTAACTAGACTAGTCAGATTTTGTTATCAATAAACAGACATCTCTCATCAGAAATTTTTGGAAAAGTAAAATCTCTCATCTCTAAATAATATCTATGCCATATACTTAGTAAAATTTAGTTATATTTATATATTTTACCATCTATTTAGACCTTAGATGTCTATTTTGTCAGTTTCTTCAGTAGGCCCCAGGTTGGATCTGGCCTTCTCGTTGTTTACTTCTTTTCCGGATCTGGCTTCATGACATAGCCTGACACCATGTTCTTGTACCCAAATAGGTCACTCAGCATTCTCTGGAAAAACACAAGCATACCCTCTCCCCGAGGTTAGCAGTGGACAGGGTCCCTTCCATTGATGAAATTCCTTTTTTGTTGCTGTATGTCCATCTTTGTAGAACTTAAAATAGTGTCTTATACTTGAATAACACTGTTTAATTTATTTTTGAAGGCCAATCATTGAACTATTGTTTTGTTAGCTTGCCTGTCACTGAAAATCTTTTCAGTAGCTTGCAACAAACCTGCTGTATAATATTGGAAAGGTTCCTTAGGGAGTTTCCTCCAGTCCCTAAAGGCAGAGCTCTTACTTTGCTACATAGTTGCAATGCAAGGGTCAGTTGATTGTGCTAGCAAAGGTATCCTTTCCAATTAGCAAATCCTTTGTAATTGTTAATTTGTAAAACACATTTCCCGTCTGTTTCCTGCTGTCTGTGTGTTCTTTCCACAATAGTCTCCAGGATTTAAACCTGTTTTAGTTATTTTTTTTTAACTCATTTAGGGCCATAGTCTATTGTCCTAGAATTTCTACTAAACTCAAAGTGAAGGGAAGTTTTAAGGTTTTAGAAAGTAAGGATTTATAAAGACCTACAACTTAGTTTAAATCTATGACTCAAGTGAAATTTTCCTGAGCTGCCTTGGTCAGGATTGCAGCTTGTGACTCCATAAAACCCATTGGGTGTTTTAGCTTTCTCCAGATATTAACCATAGACACTACCTTGAGCCTAATAAATTTGCAATGCCAACAATGTGAATAGCCAAGGCCAAGGCCACAGGCTACCATACTCATGCCCCCCTACACAGCACCAGGCACACAGGACTGTAGTTGGTGATACCCATCAACCTCCATGGCTGGATGAGGCAAACAGATCAGCAAGTGGCTGGGGAATCCCAACTGGGTTTGCCAAAAACCAGAACACAGAAGCCTCCTGAAGCCCAGTTTGTGCCCCTAGCCCCGGAAATGCTGTGCTGCTTGGAGTCAACAGCTCAAGATTTAAAATAATGTTTTCTTTTGTCCTCTAATTGAGCAAAGCTAGAGGGCTTAAGCTCTACCTGCTGTACATTTACTCTACCCACCTTGTCCCATTTGGGACTTGATTTTAAAACAGTTCTCCACACTAAGTACTTTATAGTAGTCTTTGAAAGTAGCACAAATACAAAAATCAAAAAAAAAAAAAAAACCCAAATATTTCTATATACATCTATATATACCTATCAATATCTACAGCTCTTGAAACTTTGTTCCATTGCTAATGCAATCGAATCTGTTACACTTTCTAAAATCTTTTTCTCTTCCTGTTTTGTTATCTCTCTGGTCCCAGTGAGCCCCTCCTGGCCCTCGTGAGGCCCTCCTGGTCCTGGTAAGCCCATTCCTGGCCCTAGTGAGCCCCTTTCCCAAGTTTCACACCTAGTAGGCCAGTGCCAATGCACACCAGTGTGGACTACTGCCGGGTCTAACCACTCCCCTTCCCCACCTTGTGCGCCCTTTTTGGAAGTGATTCCTCCGCCCATATTTACCTCATATCAGAGTCCCTGTTCAGCACCAAATGTAGGGATCTGTTGATCTTACAATGAATTGTTCAACCCCGGGAAGACACACACTTGATCAATGTCCTGGCTTCCTGTGGCTCCCAATAATAGATATTGGGAAATGGGAAGAAAATTTTGAAATGAGAAAGGGAACAAGGCAGGGAAAGAGGAAAGGAAGGGGGGCCACCAGAAACTCATTCAACCAGCAACCAGGCCCAGCATGTGAAGTAAATCACTCTGGGCCTGCCGGAAACTCATTTGAACCAGAAACAAAGCCTAGCATGTGAGTGGAACTTCATTCACCAAACAGAACTGGTGTGGAAAACTGCCAAAAAATTCCCTGCAGAGAGAGTAGAGACAGCACTCATACAGCTCATCCAGGAGCAGAACATCTTGCCAGAGTGGCACCACAGGTTCACTTCCAATGGCTGCAGCAAGAAGAAGTGGAGCTCAGCAGCCAGACCCAAACCACACCCACCTGGACTAGTTTGAACTTGGTAGACCCAGATCTGGTGCTAAGGGAAGACCTCTACCAAAGCTCTACACCAAAGAGTTATACAAAACAACAAACAGAAGGAGTAAAATGTGCTTCCAGGCCCCAAGTCCACCCAGAAAAAATAGCATAGAAGACAAGGCATATAAAAAAAATGGAAATCACACACCTGATATCTTTGAAATAATAGCATCTGAAGTAAAGAAACAACTACAGAAAAGTATAGAGGAAATCATATCAGAAATAATTTCTGAAGTAAAAAAAGAAATAATAGCTATAACAAAAGAAGTACTAAGTGCTTCTAAAGAAAACACTGATTAAAAAATAGAGGAGAATAGAAAAATGATGGAATCCTTGAATGAGCAGTACAGGAAAGTAACAGAATGAATAAAACAGATTCAAAGTGCTATACAGGAACTTAAAACACAATCACAAGCTTGCAAAACCATTTCAGTGAAAGTGAAAATAGACTTTCAGACCTTAAAGACATCACTGCAGCTAGTGAAGAGGTAAAGAAAATATCTCTTAAAAATAACTAGGGTGCAAAAAAAAAAATAACTTAATATCTTCAAGACAATGTAAAGATGAACAACATAAGACTAACAGGTATCAATGAGAAAGAAAGAGTCTGTACAAATGATATAAAAAGAATATGGACAGAAGTAATAGTAGAAAACTTCCCAAATGTGAGGAAACAATTTGACATTCAAGTAAACATATCATATAGAACTCCAAATAACATCAACCCAATTAAAACCACACCCAGACATATAATAATCAAGATTCCAGAAATTGAGCACAGGAACACTATGCTAAAGAAAACAGTATACCAGAGGAAAAAAAAAATCACTTTTTTTCTTTTTTTGCAGAACCAGGGGTTGAACTCAGGCCCTTGTGCTTGCCAGGCAAGTGCTTACCCTACTGAGCTATTTCCCCAGCCCCCCCAGTTCACATTTAAAGGAAAACTTATCAGAATAATGGCAGATTTCTCTTCACAAACCATGAAGTCAAGAAAAGCATGGAGTAAATTACTTCAAGTCTTGCAAGAAAACAAATTCCAGCCCAGACTGCTATACCCTGCAAAACTCTCTTTCAAGTTCAGTGGAGAGTGAAATACTTCCAGGACAAAGAACAACTAAAGAATTTCATGATGACAAAGCCAACCCTGCACAGTAAGATATTCTAGAGAGGGCTCAAAATGACCACAACTCCATGAAGGAGAATGGAAAGAACCCACTAAATAGGGTAAATAGTTAAACACAGGAGAAAAAGAGGTATACAACAGCAGTCTTTTAGCTATTCTTTTATATACAGCAGCAGAATATGTCCATCAGCATATTCTATGAATGGACTCCTCCTGCACCCTATGGGTCATGATTCTGTCTGGGTCTGCTATGTGGATATCAAGGAAATAACAGTAGCTCAATTCCACAAGTAACACCGGGCCACCAATAAGCATCATGGACACTGTCTATGTACACAACATACTAGAACTTTGTGCAATATCCTATCCCCAAACTGTTAGAAGTGCTGGTCATATATTTGCCATTCCAGTATTTATGTTATGTTTTATTCTTAATAATTCTTTACTACCATGGAAACTTTTTCTTAGTTGATATCTTTATATATATTAACCTATTCAAGTACTGTGTAAGTATGCTGAATTGATTATAGATTCACACATATGATCCACAACATTCTGGCCTCTAAGTTGAACTCATGATTTGAATTTTGAAACATTGTTTTGAAATATTTAATTTAATTTTAATTAATTAATATTTAATTTTCTGAATATTATCTAATTATATTTTTGTTTTATGATTCATACTGTATCTCTGACTTACAATCTAATTGTAAGACATGGTATGATATTTTCTCCTAGTATTAAAAACTTTAATATATATATATATATATATATATATATATATATATAAATACACACACAAGAAAGTTAGGATAAATATGAAGCTACTTTGTCTTACTTTATTGAGTATAAATGTTTGTACTAACATTGTTTAGACAAGATATCAGGTCTGCACCTTGTCCTCTAAAGAACTACTATGAAGACAACAATATACATGGTATTAATTATTGTAGCCATCTTACTAACTTGTTTTGAAACTGTTTCATTGCTATTTTATCTTTTGTTCTCATTAAAATGAATAAAAATAAAAAGAGGGTAGGAAGGAACAAAAAAAGAAGGAAAACTAAAAACGAAGCTTTTGTAAACAAGAAGGGGGTGGAAGAGATGAGAATGGAAAGGAGAATGGAAAAAGGAGCAAGTTATATCACAGACAGCTAGAAAATTCCTATGATGAATGTTTTTCATTATGTATAACTAAAATTTATCAATGAAATAAAAAGTTTAAGAAATAATAAAATAGCACTAAATTTTTGATACTTAGGTGTTTCAAGTTTAACCAAACATGTTTGGCAGAACAGGTAGTCCTGGGAGTCATTTGACTTTCTTCCTGCATCCCATTTACCTACTTTCTATTTTCCTCTTCATTTGTACTATTCATATGTATTTTGAGGTTTTCATGCAGGAGAAACCATGCAGTCTTTATCCCTGTGTGCCTGGCTTATCCCACTTCATGCGATATTCACGTGTATGTACTTACCCAGAATGCCTCAGGTTCACCTTTCTGTACATACAAATTTGTTTCATTTATACTACTAGTGTCACTGGTTCATTCAAAAGAAAGCTGTGTGCTATTGTTTCCTTTTCATAAGATAGAGTCTCTGGGGCCCGGCGGGATGGTTCAGTGGTCTAAAGCGCCTGCTTAGGGGGCGGCAGCAGGGACCGCCTGCAGGGACCGCGGTTCGATCCCTGGCACTACATGCTGCGCCAGCCCTGCCATCAGGGCGGGCTGAGCCGGCCGTGAAAATAAATAAATAAACAAAAGTTCCGAAACAAGAAAAAAATAATAATAATAATAAAAAAACATTAAAAAAAAAAAAAGATAGAGTCTCTGTGGTCTGTCTTCTAGTCTTGAGTAACTATTTTTAACATTATGATACACAATGTATTAACTATTGTTATTATCCTATTTTATGAAATAAAAAAGTTCGAAATGTAGATGTAGAAACTATAATTTTCAAGTGAAATAAATAAAAAAAACTAAATGGAGGAAAATCCTGTGTTCAAATTTGAAAGACATAGTAGTGTGAGCTACCTGCTCTTTCCAATCTGGCCTATACATTCAGCACAACTCCTAACAAGTGAAAAACAGCGAGCTACTCTGTAGGTATTGACAAGCTGAAGCAAAAGTCTACATGAAATGATGAAAGGCCCCCAAAGTCAAAGCAGTACTGAGAAACAGCAACACAGAACCACTGGCGCTACTTGACCTTAAAATGTAACTATCGTAAAGTGACCGGGATCGAGACAGCCTTGTACCTGTGAAGGAATAAACAGATCCACAGCACAAAACAGAGATCATAGCAGCAATGCAGCCTCACAGACATCAGTGCTGGTCATTGGCAGAGAAGCCAAAGTGACCAACAGAGAAACCCCAGCCTTTTGTCACACGAAGCCAGGAC
Source organism: Myocastor coypus (assembly GCA_004027025.1). Lineage (NCBI taxonomy): Eukaryota > Metazoa > Chordata > Mammalia > Rodentia > Myocastoridae > Myocastor > Myocastor coypus. The sequence continues at coordinate 20,671 of PVJA010023048.1, forward strand.
AACAGAACTTCCACACACAGGAGAAAGAGAGCCACCTGAAAACAGGCCTTTGGCCATCCATAAAAACTAAATCTAAATGGGATATAAACCTAAACAGAGGGCTGGTGAGATAGCTCAGTGGTCTAAAGCACCTACTTAGGTAAACTTAGGCAACACAGGGACCGCAGTTCGATCCCTGGTACCACATGCTGCGCCAGCCCCACCCCCAGGGTAGACTGAGCTAGCCATAATATAAATAAATTAAGTTTTTTTTTTTTTTAAAGACACATTCTTCTGACTTCACTGAAACATTAATATAAATAAGTAAATCAATAAATAAACTTACACAGAAAGTACAAAGCATGAAGAGAACATAGCAGAAAAGTAGAGGTCGCTTTGCGTTGGAAGGTGAGGCTCTAGGTACAGCGCCAGAAGCACCCTCTGTGAAACCTGGCAAGTAGATTTTCCTGCACTGTAGCACTTTCCCAGGTGAGTGGCGCATGCCTATGATGCTAGCACTGGAGGCTGAGGCCGGAAGATGCGATGAGGTGAAGGCCAGCCTAGACTCCCAAGCAAGACCATGTCAAAAATTAAAAATTAAATGAAATTTAAAACTGCTCTCTGCTATGAGATTGGAGATGCAGCCATAGACAGGCCTGCAGAATCTTCACAAAACATGTATCTTATAAACAAATATCTGATTGACATCAAAATTTACAAAGAAATCATTAAAGTCAACAGTAAGGGAAAAACCCAGGGTTTTTTTTTTTTTTTAAATAGCACAATTAACCCCCAAAAGTTAACTCATCGAAGATGATTTCCATACGGCAAGGTAAAACATGAAAAGATGCCCTAAACATGTCACTGGAGAAAGGCAGTTTTAACTCTGAGACACTGCTAAGCACCTGCTAGAGCTGGTAAGGCCTTAACCAGCTACCCCACGCCCCCAATACTGCTGAGGACATGGGACAGCAACCTCATTCATCAGGATGAGACCACAAAATACCCTGCCATTCAGCACAACCACATGGCAGTTTCTCACAGGGCAAGGCAAAGCCTCTCCCCGTGATCCAGTGGTCATCCTCCCAGTAGGTTTGAAAACTTCACATCCTCTCAAAAATCTCTATGCTGATGTTTATTGTGACATTCACAACGGGCAAAAGCTGGGAGCAATGGGGTGATTCTTCACTGGATGACCAGAAGGGTAAACTGAGGCACGCTTACATGATGGAGTATTATTCACTGCGGAAAAGAAATTGGCCATCCAGCTACCGACAACAGAGGGGGATTAGATGCACATTACTAAATAAAAGAAACCAGTCTGAAAAGGCTATGTAATGTATGACCAGATTGTATATATATGTATATATACAATATATATGTTACCTAGGTATGTTATGGGTTTTTTTTATTTAGTATTTTTATTGTATAAATTTAACAATGGTTATATAACATATTTTCATCATCAGATCAGTTTAGATTTATACATATAGGTATATAAGTCTGATCAAACAATTAAACATTCACACATTCAATCAACATTACTTTTTTTTTTTCTTTTCCCCTTTCTTATTTTAAAAGTTGACACATTGCATATTGTCTTCACAATAGTTTTACAGAGCACAGTGTGTGGGCATGACCCACCACCCTATTGATGTTGCTAAGAAGAAAAAAAAAAAGGAAAGGAAAGAAAAAAAAGAAGAAGAAGGAGAAGAAGAAGAAAGGAAAAGAAAATTCTTCTCTTTGGACTAAGAGGAAGCAGATGTATACACAGTCAAATGTTCTGCAATTGCCGTGGGCCACCAGTGAAGCTTGTAATATTGGAGGCTATTGATCTAAGCCTCCGAAAGCTCATCTCACCAATCTAGCTCTGTGTTTCATGCATTGTAATTAGGTATGTTATGTTATGTTATATGTTACCTAGGTATGTTATATTATATGCACAACATTCTCAACAAAACAAATATCACAAAGACAAATGATCCACAGTGTGTAGGGAGTGGGGGTTGAGGAGGTAAGGCCAGGGCCACAATTCTGTATCATACTGCCATGGTGGGCACGTGACTTCACGTGCTTGTCAAGATCCACAGAGCTTGATGGTGCACAGTAAGTACACTCTAATCTATGCACATTTTCAGGGATTGCAGGAGAGAACGTAGACTGCTTCAAGAGGCCCTTGCTGCATTGTGCATGTAGAAAAGCATGAAAGTGAGGAGCTGGAGAGAAGACACCCTCCCAAGGGATGTTAGAAATGAGCAGTGATGGAGAACTGGGCGTGGCCCATCCACACGCTTGTGGGTGCTTCTTGCAGACAGATGGCAGCCTGCGCTTTCAACAGTGGCCCCATTCTTTGTGTGTAATGGAACTGACCAAGTAAGCCAGTGGACAGTGGGCGGTGGAGACCAAGGTAGGAGTGGGAATGTATACGAGCCAGAGGAGGCTCCCATGATGCTGTGCTGATGGACTGAAGGTAGAGACAGTGGCATGGAATCACTTATAGGTCAGGGTAGACACCAAAGGTTACATCTGCAAACATTTCCATATGTGCACATGTTCACAGGTTTCATCCACATGTACACATGTGTCCCCTTCTTCCACCCCCAGCATGCCCAGCACCCAGACCTTGACTTCTGATGCTGTGTTGAACAGAAGGAACCAGGGCTCTCTGGGAAAGGGCTGGTCTGGGACTGGGTCAGGAGCTCCACAGGACCTGGCATCTTGTAGTACTACTGCTGAGCCAGTGCTGGAAGAGAGCACAAAACCTGCATTGGGCAGGATCTGTTGGAGGACCCAGAAGCCAATCGAAAGGGTTATCGATGACCAATGCTGAAACAATTCTTTTGTAATTTTTATTTTTAAGATACTGTTTTGCTTTTATAAATGAGATTTTATTGGTACACTTTAGATATAGATAATGATCACATTCATCATAGAGAATGTGTACTTGTACACAATATAACTTGTTTTTTTTTTCTTTTTTCTTTTTCCTATTGCTCTACTCTCCCTTCAACTGCTCCTCCCCTTAAAGCTGGAACAACTGAATCAACCAGACAACTATTATGGATCATAACCCAGACTATAAAACAAATAGCCATGAACCAATGCCAATATAAGTACATAATTTAATGAGTAATGGGAGCTCTGTGCAGAAGATCCAAAGCCTGTAAGAGTCCCGCCCTTCGAGAGAGGGCCCCAGCTCCCTATCACTTAGGTTCCAGCTGCCAACACGGACTGCCTTCCAAGCAGCTCAGCATGGGAGGAAGGCCTCCAAGTCACCTTACAGCACTAACATCCAATAAGGCCCCAGATAGGAGATCAACATCCGCACCAGAGCAGTCGGTCCTGCTGAGGTGGGTGACCACGATTGACATGCTCAGAACTACACTTCACTGCTGTGGGTTTCTTTAAAAACCTAAAATCCCAATCTAATCCTCAGAAAAACATAAGACAAAACCCAGTTTAGGGGTAGCTCACAAAAATATCTGACTAGTGCCCCTCAGAAGCACCATGGTCGTCCAAAACAAAGCCTAAGACATTTTCATAGCCAAGAGGGACAGAAAGAGACAAGCTGAATGGGGGGAAGGGATTTGGGAGCCAAACATGTACTGAATAAAACCTCATGAAATCTGAACAAACCACAGAACTTAACAAAATACATTAAGATTGCTTCATCAATTGTAATAGAGAAAGAAGCCGGGCATGGTGGTCACACCTGTAATCCCAGCACTCGGGAGGCTGAGGCAGGAGGATCGGTGCGAGTTCGAGCCCAGCCTGGGCTACAAAAGTGAGCTCAAGGCCAGCCTCAACTGCATAGCGAGACCCTGTCTCAAAAAGACAAAAAAAAAAAATTTTTTTTTTAATTGTAATAGAAAAAGAGAAGCATGAATGAGCTCCAAAACAGATGAGCAAAAATGATTCTACATGAAGGACATAGAAAGAAGAGGAGAAAGGGAGGAGTAGAGCTTTGGGGGCCTGCACAGAAATGCTGACAGGCCAAACACAAATGTGACTGGTATCACACCTGCACACACACAGGACAGAAAGAGGAAAGTGGGAGGAACAAATATTTGAAAAAATAACCCAAAGACAGGGCATCAAGAAGATCAGCAAGAACTGCGCTGTGTGCTGTGTCTGTACCCCACTCCCCACGATGGATGCACTTACGCTGAGCATGTGCTAAGAAAAATAAACACTTGAAGGTAGAGAATAAATGAAATTGCATATAAAAAGATCAGTTCGCCCCAAGCAGAATGAAAATTAAACACACACACGCACATGCACATGCACATATGTGCACACACATGAACATGCACACACACACCCCTAAGCACATAAAGTCAAGTTGCTGATACCAAAGAGAAAGAAAATCCCAAGAACCTTCAGAGAAAGTGAGAGTTTCAGGTGCTAAAAGAACAAGTCGCCCACCCACGACTCCTCAGGAGAAATTCCAGAGATAAGAAGACAGCAGACCTGCAAAATGCCACAGGAAAGCATTCTGGACTCCAAACTTGATCTCCAGAGAAAACACTCTGCACGAGTGCCTGTGAAGTAAGGACACTTTGGGACAAAAAGAAACAGAGAGAAGCCATCCTGGTGACAACTGCGCTCGAGAAGCCCTGCTGGGAGTTCTTCGGGCGGAAAGGAGTGGGTGTGCATGGAAATGCAGCTCTTTGGGAAATGACGAGCAGCTGGTAAACATAAAATATTTCCCCTCTTTATTTGGAAGAGCAAGCCTCATCTATGTATGAATTTTATAATGTACAATGCTACATTAATATAACAATGGTGATACAAAGCATAGATATATATACAGGGTTGCAAGATTCCTACATTTTGCATGAGGTGGTAAAATATTCATTCTAAGTAGATTGTGAAAAGTTTAAGAGTATTTTTAATCCCTAGAACAACTACCAAAGTTTTGGGGAAAAAAAGTAAGAAGAGAGATCTAAAAAATGCATGGATAAATTGAAGAAAACTCTAAAATATATTAAAATTATCACCAAAAAAAGTCAGAAAAGAGAATCCACAGTGCAAAACCAAAGGGAAGAGTCAAAAACAAACTGTAATATGTGACACATAAATGGATTAAATTCTGGAATTAAAAGACAAATTGTCAGAGTGGGAAAAAAGCAAAACCTGTCTTCAAGCTTCTACAGGTGATGTCTTTAAAGTATGAAGATGAGGTGGTTACAAGTGTGTTACTGTGAGCAGGGGTGGAGGGTGGGGAGGGGGACATGACTGCAATTCCGAGGAGCCTGAGGCCATCGTCTTCACCACAGATGCAGAGCCAAGAGCTTTCTTAATAAACACTGAGATCAGACCAGAAAGATAACATGCTCATGCATCAGGCAGATATGACACCCTAAATGTACACTCCCATGACAGAATGGCCAAGTACAGGAAGCAAAACCCCACAGAGTCAAGGACAAATAGACAAGCCTTTAACTGTCTCCAGAGGGTTACCTCCAAACCCCTTTCAAAGGAAACTTCAGCTCCCATGTTCCACTGATGAATTGAAGCAGTGCTTACAGGGACACTTGTGAGTGAAATGCTTCTGTAGAAAATGAAATGAGAGAGAAAATTACCCAAGTCAAAGTTAGCTCTTTGAAAAGATGACCCTAACTGACAAACCTGAATAGCCAGACTTGAGAAAAGACAGCACAAACCACCAGAGCCAGAAACTAAAACACACATCACTGAGTATCCTATGGGCAACTTCACACCAACAAATTCAACAGCTTACACAAACCAGGAAATTTTCCTGATGTATACAGCCTGCACAAAATAACACAAGATGAAATAGAAATCTTGAAAAGTCCTGAAAAGAAGTTGAACCTATCATTTAAAAACAACAACAACAAAAAAAAAGCCCTTTGCATTACAACTGCAGACCCAGATGTTTTCCCTAGTGAGTTAAGTTACTTTTAAAGAGCAAAGGTATCAGATTTACTTGAACTCTTTCAGAAAATACAGTTGTTGAGCAGAGGAGATAGCTCGGCAGTCCAAGCATCGCCTGGCAAGTGCAAGGACCTAGGTTCCATCCCTGGTACCACATACCATGCCAGTCACTGAAACTGGGCATGATGGCACATGCCTGTAATCCCAGCACTGGAGATGCTGAAACAGGAGGATCATTACAAGTCCAATTTGCATATCAAAACCCTGCACCAAAGACATAAAAAAGAGAAAGAAAATAGAGCGCTGGGGGCCCAGAGCAGTATATTTGCAGTTGAGATCCCCCCAGGCTGAAGAAGGTAAGCAGGCCAGACATCAGCTCAAAGGCAGGCGGAAGTAGAAAGGAGCAGCTGCGTGGCGTCGTTTATTACCTTTACATGCTGCGGCACCCCCTTACATTCTTGTATGTTTAACCGTGCAATGTACATGTCCTTAACTGCTGCCAAGTTGTGGCTACGTAAGTTTGTCCTGCCCTGCACCTGCACTGGGCAGCAGGTTCACATCCTTCCACATCCTCAGCCCTCCCTGGCTTTGAAGCAACTCATACTCCACCCTCTCCAAGGTGGTGATGTCGCTCCTTGTGAGCAGCCCAGGGACCTGATCCTTTGGCACAAAGATCACAACTACCACGAAGAGTACAGCAGAACTTCCAATCCCTCAGCCACCACAGCACAGCTGTGGCTATCCAGTGCCAGGTGGGCCCCAAGGATTTGCACCACTGGCTGAGGGGCATCTTGACGCAAAGCTTAGATGTCAGAAACCTCCGTATCCATGGCTTCTTACTCTTTTGCTAGGTGGCCAGGGACAAAAACACAAAATTCCACATGCAAGCAGGCCCAGGTGCCATCTTGCACTGCAGTCAGCTAATCGGGAGCCATGCAATGACACGAAACCACCTCCCTCGTTTGCGACATCTCATCCATAAACACCATGGCCTGTCGTGTAACATTCAGGGCTTGGGCCCTATGCTGAGTGAGGGCTTCAGCCTGGAGGGCGAGGTCAATGGTCCGTGCCCCTGGCATCACCAAGGCCAATGGATAAAGCCACCAGGCCACCCATGGAGTATGGTGCCACCTATGGTATACAACATCCCAATTGTAGGGTGGGTCTGAGAGTGCCCTTAACATACAGATATCTCCAGGTACAGTGTCTGTCCAGTTTGTGGGGAGGTGTGGCCTCCCCACAAGGCTTTCATGATGGGCCAGTCAGAAGGTGCCGAGCCAGTGAGCTTTCGGCCGTCTCATCAGTTGTTGGTGTCAGGAAGCAGCAAGGAATATAGTATGGGGTATCCACCCTGCAGCTCAGCTTCCCATTAGTGCACCCAATTGCTGAATAAGGGCGGCAGGATGTTATGATTTGTGTATAGGTGTCCCCACCAAAGCCTCACGCAGTCATAGGGTGGCTTGTGGAATTTGTAATTGATTATCACAGGTGTGGGTATTGCCCCTCCCCTGGGGCAGGTGATTTGCATTTCAGTTTAAGGAAGGAAGAGAAGTTAGCTGCTTGAGCTGCTGCTACTCTCTCCCTTCACTCTTGCTCTTGCCTGCCACTATGAAAAGTTATTTTCTGCCATGTGCCCCTCTGTCTGGAGTCAGCTGAATATGGACTGAACCCTCCAGTAACTGTGAGTTAAATAAGCCTTTCCTTCCCTAATTTTGAGTGTCAGGTATTTGTCCCAGCAGTGAGAGAAGAGTAACTAAGAGAGGGGGCTACATCTAGCAAGGTACTGAAATCCCCGCCATCCACCCCCAGCCACTGCCCATGACCGGTCCCAGTTTCTGTGGGATGTTCATGCTCTTCCAGATCACACCTCAATGGCCTGGCGTCATTGATCCCAGACAGAGCTGGTCTGGCTTCCTCCATGGGAGACCCTCAGCTGCACTGGGAGTTCAGGGCGCACCCAACAATGTGACTGCTTGTGTACACAAGCCAATGCGGGTGCCCAGAAGACAACGCTGTCAGTGTAACTCATCCTGGTCAGGGCAAGGCAGAAAAAGCCTCCCAGTGTCCTCCTGTGACAGGATTGCAATTAGAATCGTCTTACCCCTGACCCCAGCCTTACAGCACCACACCTGGGCCCTGGTTGCTACCATGGTTAACAGAGTCAGGCTACATCCACCACCCCTGGGGGATGGGCCAAGCAGGCCCATGCTGCTCCCTTTCAGAACAGTGGCTCTGGCATCAGGTGGAGAGCACACCAAGGCCTTTAAAGCACACTTTTGAGGAGGGCAAGTCCAGGGCTGTACTTCTGTGGAAGTCTTCAGTCCTTCCCCCAGGCCTCCAACAGAAACACCCAGCTCCCCACCAGGTGTCTGTGGGCCAGGGCCAAATCCACTGATAATGGCCTCCTGGCCTGAGGGGTTCCAATGAGGGAAGGGTTGAGGCCCCTTGCATTCCCTTAGAGCCTGCCCTGTGGGGCAGATGCACAGACAAACCAGTCAGGAGGGGTTGCAGGAGCTGTCACCTGGGTGTCCAGCTGGTCATTGAGCAATTAGACCTCCTGATGCAAGCCCACACCCACCTTGCAAGCCTCCAAGACAAATAGGCCGGTTTGGTTTTGAGGAGCCCATTATGTCTCTCAAACATACCAGACGTCTGTGGCCAGAGGGCATGCGACAGTGCCATTTGACAGCATCATCTCTGGCCAACTGTGGTGCCTGGGCTCCTGTGGAATGGGCTCCCCGGTCAGGCCTCTCTCTGGCAGCATCCCATATGTAGTCATCAGCCGTTGCAATGCTTTAATGGGATGGGTCTAGCCAGGAGCAGCAAGGCGGGCAAAGCCTCCATGTGGCTGCATCTACAGCAATCACAGCATATCTCCATCCCTTTGAGAGAAGTAAGGGCCCAATGTAATCCACTTACCATTGCTGCAGGAGGTGGGGTGCTTTGGTATCATGCCAAGCTGTGTGGGCACCTCCCGTTCTCCAGAGGGCCAGATCTGCACAATGGGGAAACCCCTTTACTCACAGGAGTCAAATCCTACCACTGTGCTGCAGCTTGCATGGTGCAAGGTTCCACATGTCCAAGTTACTTGTGGTGCCAAGGTGCTGCTACAGAACATAGCCCTGGAAGAGTGGCTATGCTCATCAAATCATCTGCTGTCATTCCACAGTGAGAGGAGGGGCTGATGTCCCTAGATGCAGTATACTACATAGTTGCTATTTGGCCATGCTCCATAAGCCTCCCCATAATCAGCATCTGTAAGGGTCAGTGCCTGACCTGCCAGTCCTGGGCACCCCAGCTGACAACCAGAGCATGAGCCCTCGAAATCCATGCAGACATATTGGGGGCTTTCTGCATGCACCACAAGTAGCCACATTGCCCACAGTTCTGACTGTTGGCTCTACCTGTCTGTTCCAGTTTCAAACCAGAGGCTGGACAGCAGCTGCTGCCCATTGTGGGGCAGTGCCAAGGCTGGATCCGTAGGTAGGGACTCAGCCTTCAGTAGATGCTTTGGGAGGAATACTGCACCGCCTGTGTCTGTCCATGTGACATGAGTGGCAGCCAGCCATTGCTCCAGGTCCTCTTCAATCCATTGAAGCTGACCTACTTGCCAGATGAGGATTGCCACTTCTTGCCTTATGCAGCAGAAAAGGATAAAGAAAAGCCAAGACACCCACCCCACCAACTCATAGCAGAAGGGAAGGACTGTGTGCCTATCACTTCTAAGGCTTTCAGAGCATTGGGCAAGGCCCTGCCCAGTCTCCTAGGCCATGGCTTCTTTCCTCTGGCCTTGAGATCCAGGCCTGACAGACCAGTTACAACCTTCCCAACAGTCTCAGTCACCTGTGAGGGTTTTGTCATAGAGTGAATGTTCACACACAGTTAGGTCACTAGTCACTTGTTCTATGTCTGCCTCTCTGTCTTTTTTTTTTTTTTTTGGTCTTTTTGAGACAGGGTCTCGCTATGCAGTTGAGGCTGGCCTTGAGCTCACTTTTGTAGCCCAGGCTGGTCTCGAACTTGCACCAACCCTCCTGCCTCAGCCTCCCAAGTGCTGGGATTACAGGCATGAGCCACCACACCCGGCTTCTCTGTCTTGACTATTAGTGACCTGAGGTCAAAATCCTGACCTTGTTCCCAGCTGGAATGCAGCACAGAGACAGGATCCAGCATAAAGTAGGGCAGAGCACATATCTTCACTTATTTTGTGGATGGATGGATGGATTGATAGATGGATGGATGCATGATGCATGGGTGCATGGGTGCATGGATGGATGATGCATGGCTGGATGCATGGCTGGATACATGCATGGATGGATCAATGGATTGATGGATGAATGGATGGATGGATAGATCAATGGATGGATGGATAGATGCATGGATGGATAAGACGGGTTCATGCATACATGGATAGATGAATGGGTAGATGCATGCATGCATGGATGGATAGATGGATGGATTGATGGAATGGATGCATGCATGCATGCATGCATGCATGGATAGATGAACGGGTACATGGATGGATGGATGGGTGCATGGATGCATGGATGGGCAGATGGATGGATGGATGGATGGATGGATGTGGAAGGTGAGGGAATGGGTAGTTGAATGAGTAGATGATTGAGTGGGTGGGTGAGTGACAGTGGTAGCCTCTGTTCCTTAAGTTTTTCCATTCACACCATTCTGTCACATCCATGATTTTCCTGGCATAAGGAACAAGAGGCTCAAACAGTGCAAAAGAGCCACGCAAGGCCACCCAGTTCAACCTCCAGTCCTGAGTGTGCCCTGATTGACCTCATGAGGTCAGGGCATCACTTCTAGTGACAAGAGTAGAGAATGCATTACAACAAGGAGACCAGTGGAGGGACACAGAAACACTATGCTTCTATTTCAGGTGCCACCTCCTTCTGTGACCCTGATGGAGGGCACAACTTCCATATGGCACAGTGCTCTCTCCTATAAAGTGGGAATACTGCTACAAGGTGCCAGTACCTGGCCTGAATCCTTATTAATTTTTATAACCCTCTCTCCAAGTTTTACTTGATGCATAACAATTGTATTTTTAACTGTGCATATATACAGGCACAAGGTGATGTGATACTTGTCATGAGCATAACAAGATGATTAGCATTCCGTCACCTCAGCCACGGGTCACATCTTTGTGGCGAGAACCATTGAAATGTGCTATCTCCACTGTTGTGAGTAGTGGGGAGTGACCATGTTGCTGTCAGCTACCATCACCCTGAGCACAAGGGCCCCCATAGCCCTTGGGGGACCAACCTCCCCCACTGCCTGCTCCCCAGCCTCCCTCCTGCAGTGGGGCCCAGGCTTTTAGGTTCACATGGGGGGCACACACAGTTTTTGAGGGCCTGGCTGTAGTTTATTCACTCAACATACTGTGCTCTTGGTTTGCGTCTGTCATCACAGATCACAGGGTGTCACCCCTTCGGTTGCCTGAGCAGTGTTCTGTTGTCTGTAGGCATCACATCTTCTGTACCTGGTACCCAGCAGTGGACCTTTGGCTCCATACTATGACCTGGCTAGTGGGGACATGGGAATGTGGATGTCTCTTCCCGCAATTTCTGCCCCCCAGCGGGACGGCCAGGTCATGTGGCAGTTCTTACAGCTCCCCACAACTCCTACACTCATGTCTAGCTTGACCAGCTGTGTATCAGCGTTCCCTCTCACCACATCCTTGCTAGCCTGTTTGTCTTTTTGATAAGAGCCCTTCCAGTGGGAGTGAGGTGACAGGTCACTGTGGCTTTCATTTGTACACAGTGTGATCAAAGCCTATGGTGAATGTTTGAAAACTCGGTCGTGATAACAGTCCCACTGACATGGATCCCCTCAATTCCCCCTGAGTTGTGAACACATTCGCTATCCCTGGCACTTTCTAAAGCAACATGGGAAGTCTCCTTTCATAAGTTGCTCTATTGCAGTAGCCTTGATGACCCAAAGTGATTCAAAACATTTCCCTTCCATCAATGAGAAGAAATTTTTTGTACCAACAATGATTTAAAAAATTATCATGTCTACACCCTGTGCTCTGTATAACTACTATGAGGACAACAATATGCATTGTATCAATTATTGGGAATGTACTACTAACGTCCTTTGAAAATGTCACATTGTTATTTCTTATTAAAAGTTTAAAAAAAATCCCTTTCATGGTCATTTTGACTTTGGAGAAGAGCCAGAAGTCACCCTGTGACTTCCTGTGAATTAGGGAGGCAAGGCCCCACAGTCCCGTTTCCAGAGCCTGCCTTTCCTTCAGATGCTGCTCGGCAGCAGCAGCACTCACTGTAGTTCTAACCGTGAGGACACTCAGGAGAGAGGACTCCAGAGCTGCCTTAGAAAGTAGCAAGCACAGTGGGACAAATGTGCCCAGGGAGGAAGACTTACAGGGAGATCAAAGGCAATGTGTCTCTTACTGTAGTAATAGTTTAATTTAAACACGCGCTGTGCATTCGATCACGTCTGGCATTTCTCAGGTGATTAGTGACACTGAGCATTTGCCATATACTTGTTGACCATTTCTATGTCTTCTTTAGAGAAATTCCTGCTTGCATCTCTTTCTGCCTCCTGCCTTCTTTGCTGCTGCGCTGGCCACAGAACCCAGAACCTCACACATGCTAGGCAAGCACTCAGCCACAGCGCTATACCTTAATCTGCACTGCCCACTTTTAGATTGGGTTATTTGGGGTGTGCTGGTGAGCGAGCTCCCTATGTATTCTGGATATTGGCCCTGCAGGACGCTCGACTTGCTAGCTCTTCTTCCTGTTCTGCAGGTTGTCCCTTCACTCTGTTGGCTCCCCTGCTGGGCAGGAGCACTCCAGTTAGATGTAATTCCAGTTGTCATGTTTTAATTTCACTGCCTGTGCTTTTGAAGAGAAGAGAAGAGAAGAGAAGAGAAGAGAAGAGAAGAGAAGAGAAGAGAAGAGAAGAGAAGAGAAGAGAA
>PVJA010023049.1:0-15552 GCA_004027025.1 Myocastor coypus
AAAAAAACCTCCTACGAAAGCCCTTCCCTGTCAGGCTGAATAAGGAAAGCATAACAATTCCTTGAACACAATGACTGACTGCACCTTCTCTCCTCTCCTAACTTCATGGGCTATCTGAACTCCCACTTCTTCATAATTACTAAAGACAGCACTTCAATCAGAACGAGGCAACCACAGTGACTGAGCAAAGCTCAGGTCCTTCTAGTAGGTCAGCGGACAGGGACAGAAGGTCGTAAGGAGGAAGAAACTTCCAGAGGGTTTCTGAAACTCGTCCAGTGGCAACAGTCAAGAAGACTTTCCTCAGGGAAGGAACCACTGCACTGCTCTTAAACCTTTCTCTCAGGGAAGAACTCTCTCTTTCTCTTTTTTAAATTGACCTTCCTGACTGCAGTAGATTCAGTTTTGATTACCTTAAACTCATTGATTATGGGCTATAACACCATCTGGAAAATTGCTTCAGGTCCTGGATTAGTGTTTGTGAAATGACTTCGAGAAGGGGGTGTGTGCTATAAGATGGGCAAGCCTCCCTTCTGTCCTTCAACTGGCCTTAAAGATTGTCACCTGCAGTCCAACTTGATGGAAATCATAGTAGAAAGGACATTCTGGGGCATGCAGTTCAAACTGGTTAAATTGAGGTATCAGAAAACTAAAACAGAATGTAAAACGCAAAACTAATTCTTTTTAAAATGAAGAGTGAAGTAGTTTGGGAATTTTGCAATGATTCAAAGAACTGTAAGTAGTTTTTATTAATATATACTGAAAAAAAAGAACACACTAGGTCTATACTGTTTCGTTCCTGATTTATCTAATGCTAGTTTTCTCTTTCATTCTTTTCTTAAGGAGAGGAATGGAAGGAAGAATTGAAATGACTGCTATTTGTGCATTATGGAGGGCTAGTAAGGAGTACAGAGATTTTAGCCAGACATTCAGGAATCACTGGCTTTCTCTCTTACCTGAAAATAATAAACCACATTTACAATTCAGTATAGAGGGCTGGCTGGATAGCCCAGCCAAACTAAAGGTCCTACTTAGGCAGATACAGGGATTGAGAATTGATCTGTGGCATGCTCTGCTAGCCCTGCCCCTGGGGTAGGCTGAGCCAGTGATTGAGACTGAGCATGATGGTGTGAGCCTGTAATTCCAGAGTTTGAGTGGCTGAAAACAGGAGGATCACTATGAGGCTGATCTGTGTAGTGAAACACAGTGGACCTTATGCTAAATACATAATATAGAGTAACAGCGTAATGTAACATAACATAACACAAAGTAAAACAAAATAAAATAAAATAAAACCCAGTAAAGTCAGGTTTTTTTGTAACTTGATGAACACATATTTATAGAATATGCATAATATTTGATCTTTATTCCTTGTGTTTACAATATATGAATTATAATAGGAACTGATCTGAAAAATGTGTAAATATGTATAAGATAGTTTCTATAAAAATAACTTTTTACAAAAGAGAACATGAAAATAAGCTTATACCTCCTAATGTATCAGTATTGGCTGATTAGAATACGAAAGCATGTGATCATTAAAACAAAAAAATTAAATGCTGAAGAGAATGTGGTAAAAACTTGTGAATAACTGTGTGTCAGAATTTAGCCAAGGAGCCGGGTGCATGCCTGTAATCCCAGCACTCGGGCGGCTGAGAAAGGAGGATCGGTGAGACTTCAAGACCAGCCTAGGCCACAAAACTGAGCTCAAGGCCATCCTGAACTGTACAGTGAGACCCTGTCTCAAAAAGGCAAAAAGAAAAAAAAAAGAATTTAGCCAAGGAGTTTAACTTTGAAATTCATATTTGGAGCATCTACACTAATCTGGTTGTATATTCATGGATACACAGGTAGTTTAAAAATTATTGACAATAAAAACAGATAATATACCTATATGTATTTGAATATATATAAACCTATTTATACATTCAATACATTTAAGTATCAATATATTTACTTTATGCACATATAAACTACTTTATATATTCTATTTTTGGTATGAATATGTATGTCTTGAAATTCTGCTAAAATGTTGAATATTATTTTGAAATTAAATAAATTAGTTTTCCTTTCCTTGCATGAATCTTTGGTAAGAAAGAATATATCTGAATAATCTAAATAAATAAGAGTAAGTATAGTTCTTAAAAATTAATTAGATTTATAGCTATATCAAGATCAATATAATAAGAAAATTGGTAAAATTCAATAAACAGAGAAGTATGATTTTTAAAAATTTTGTAAAAATAACTTAAAATTAAACCCTAATACCTATAGCTTTAATTTCATAGGCTAATTATAAGTGAGAGTTAGTTAATAAAACTAATTTTAATATGTGCACGAATGCTTTGTATATTTTTGGAAGCCTACTCAACAAAATTCTTTTGACAACAGGTTATGAAGTAAATACTCTGAGGCAATTGGTATTCAAGAATACTCAAATTATCTACCATTTCTAAAGTGTTTTATATTTTACAAAACATTTTTATCAACAACTTCTTGGCTGAAAGACTTTTGCTTAAAATTTTCCGGGAAATATTATTTTAAATTATTGCATAATAAGGCCTACCTCTTCTGTTCAGTATATTGTTTTCTACCCTGTTTCTTTATCTATTTTAGACTTGGTTTACTCAATTGCTGACATATGGAATGGAACAATGTTTCTATATGAATATTTTCTATTTCTATAATATCTTTCCATAACATTATACTATGTAAATGTTTACAGATCTTATTCTCACATTTTTGTTATACAATTATGATTTGCTCTTATTTGTTCTTGACCAAAATACCTGCAGCTATTTCTTCCCTGTTGGAAGTTGACACATTATCACATAGGCTTTCTCTCACTTTGCCAAATTATGACTTCTTCACTACACGTATCAGTTTGAAAAATTTCTTCCTTGCAATCACTATTATCAGTTCATGACCTTTCAATGATACCTATTTAATTATAATCATTTCTCTATGCTAGAATTTCTGGAGTATTTCATTTCTTAATTAGAAACAGCATTAATTCATCTAGGCAAAAATCTGAACAAAAGGAGTTGAAAGTGTTGACCTGTGTCAAAATTCCCATAATTCCTTTTTAACTGTGAACTTCATATTTGTACTGGTGGATTGGTTCTTCTCTTATTCAGGTATAAATTTGATGAAGATTTTAATATTTCTGACTTGCATTCATATTTTTATTTTCCAGGATACCAGGGTTTTTTTTCTTTTTATAAAGAAACAAATTTCTTCTCTTTATTATTATCTAGCTGCTCATTTACGATGTCTTTGATCTTTGCCAAAAGCAAAAATGTGTCAAATGTTGGGAAAAAAATATTACTTTCAGATAATTATTTTTCTGCCCCAAATTTCAGGCACCCAATATATACTTTATACAAGATTTCTAAATATCCATCATCTTCTGAATAATCCTTTTGATACTCAGTGTTTTGCACAAGCCATTTTTGTCTGCTATAGCTTTGAGTCATTAAATTTTGTAAAAACTTCCCTACTATTGGTAAAGACATTGTATGTATTTGATAAATTTATCACTCTTTTGTACAGTTTTACATCTAGAGATAAGACAAATAAATTCAAAATCAAGATAAAAATATCTTAACCAATTTTCAGTACCTGAGACAACCAGCTAAGCCCAAGATTGCGTCTCTTGAGCTAAAAATCTTCCAAGTGACTGAAAGAATATGAAATAAGCTTCCTCAACCCTTTCCTAGAATGACTACAGCTACTTAGCGACATGAAGGTACACTGTACAGAGTCATGAGGGCTGTCGGAAACAGAATGTAGTTTCCCAGTGGTATTAGGGTATCTAAAATGTCACCATGATCCTTGAGGATGATTGTAAAAGGAACAGGTCACAGAAAACCTTTTGAACCAGGTCTATCTCATTTAGTTCACATCTAGCCCCTACTGTGGATCCGGCTACTAGTGAATAAAATTGCTTGGTTATGTACAACAGCTGGTGGAACATTTACACTGCGTGTTTAAAAATCATGATCAGAAGATTCTTAACTCCTTACATAACAGCTCATGTGGTGGAAAAGATGAGAGGAAGGAAGGCCATGATAATTTCACTTCCTGCTACATCAGTGAAGATAATAAATCAGAAGTCATGTCATATCCTTAGTTAAATGTCAGAGATTATCAACATCCTCATGTATCAAAAAAGAGAGGATTTATTGCTTCATCATATTTCTCTCATTCCACTTGTACAGTTTTTTGGGCCAATAGGAAAAAAGAGAATATAGAAGATGATTCCACATTATTCATCTCTTCTTCTAGAGAATATGTTATTTTACCTTTTTAATGCTTATTTTTATTTCCTTTTTTAAAAATTGCTGTCCATGCAGTTTATGAGCACCTTAAGGAGTGGGTACATGTACATACTGTCAGCTTGTTTCTCCTAGGGAATATATTCCTTTGAAATACCACTATTAAGTAATGTCTAAATCAATTTGCTGCTGTGCAGGAAGGACAGAAATGCTTTATCACCTTCTGATAGCTGAGCTACAGCAGTGCTCCTTCCATTTACAGTTAACCTTGATCACATCAACATGAAGAACAACTTCCAGGCACCATGTCCCTTATCACACAGATATGGCTCTAAAATACAGTATATGGTGGCCTTTAAAAGCCAAAGCTAAGCTGTGTGCATTAGGCTTGTCCTGTGCAAGCCTAGGGAATCATCCTAGTGGTAATATGTGCCTTGATTAGGTGACAATATAGGAATGAGTGCAATCCACCCTTGTGTCCTGGAACCCTTTACTTATTTTGTCCTCGTTATTACTCCTGCATTATTGGGTCTTGCCTTGCTAGAGGCTGTCATTCTTTAGTTTGGAGTGCTGGGAGAGGGTTACAATGCTGGGGAATATGTGGAATTCTGTGAATGGGAACTTGTGACCTTATTTAGCTCTCTAGTTTTACTCTAGTGTGGATCAGCAACCACGGAAATTCATCAGTCTTACCAAGATGATTGACCTTGATCAACAGAAAAATTTTGAAATGATCTCATGCAACAGGGTCAGGGAAGTATGGGTTAAAATCTATGGCATTAATTTGGACATGTCTTACATTACAATTCTTATGATGAATACATGGGCAATTGTAGGAAATGTGACCTAACAGAGACAAGAAGGGATAATTGCCTGGTTTGGCTTGGCACACCAGGAAGGGAACCGATACCAATTGGAATGCTGGACAAAGGAAAAGGATTTCCAAGGTTGACATTTGAGGAGGGGAATGACTGTAAACAATTTGTTTACTTTGGGCTGACTACAGTAGGGAGAGCCATGCCTTGCTGAAATGGACTAAATCCAAATGGATTTGTTTAACTTCTCAGTAAAATAGGAGAGATGTAAATTCTTCACAAAATACCAGACTTTTATGCAGAGATGTTTATTATAGAACAGGTACTGAATATAGGGAAGGCATAAAGTGACTGTCTAGTGTCGCCATTTCTGCTTCATCAACTTTTTTTTATATATATATTCTAGTACAGGGCCTACAGGGTTTCCCTACACAGATCGGACTTGTGATTTTCCTGTTTTCAGCCTCCCAAACGCTTGGATTACAGGCACACACAACCACGCAGTCTCAGTCATTGTCTCAGTGAGCCCTGGGGGTGGGGCTTGAAGGCAAGCCATCATCAACAATATTTTTGTTCCCTGTCAGGCCTTCTTGACACTAGGACACTTGGTCAATCGGGCCACACCAGCTGGGTGGCAAATGATATCCTGCATGCACAGCCATCACCTTGTCCTGACTCACATCTCTTGCGTATGCTGCAGCCCTCAGGCTCAGTGATAGCTCTAGATGCCTCATAGGGTACGCTGTGCTCAGGTACGCACAACCAGCAGAGCAGGTAGGTTAATACATCACAGGAAAAGGTCTTTGATCAACGGAATACAGGAAGCAGAAGATAAATGATTTCTCCTTTCATGCAGAATTTCCAGAAATTAATATAGCTTCCCTGATAAAATTTCTGAGAAGCTGAGTAATAAATTACACGAGATAAAAAAATGGAGGTAAGTTCAATATGAACATCCATGACTGCTCTCTTTCTGTGTCTTTTTTACATTTTTAATCAATGAGGCAGCACTGGATTTGCATTCTCTCTCTCTCTCTCATATATAATATCAAAGGCAGACTATCACATAGGAATGTAGCAGAAAGGTAGCAAAAACCACAGTGAAAAGAAAACATAGATGAGCAAAAGAACCATTCAATAAGTAAACATCTAATAAATTTTTACAAGACCGCTATAGATAGATAGATAGATAGATAGATAGATAGATAGATACACAAATTTTTGAGACAAGGTCTCACTGCAGTTCACGGAAATCAGTGATTCTCCTTCCTTAGCCTTCTGAATGCTGGGATTACAGGTGTGTGCCACCATACCCAGTACAATCTATATATACTCATATTTTTTTTCTCAGAATTTATTTTCTAGGGATCTCATAGTAAGAAAAATAGAAAGCATCACAACAATTCTCTTATTGAAGAACTAAACACCTCACATACATTTTTCAAATAAGCTTTTGTGCCTCTCTCCTTTCTTAACTACTTAGGATTTTTAAGATCTTATTTGATTTCAAAGGATCTATCTACTCATCCATCAGTGCCCTAGATGATTCCTTTTCTGAAAATTTCCATTATTCTTCCATAAGATTTTTTTAAAAACATGTATTTGGGGGTCCCGGCAGGGTGGCTCAGTGGTCTAAAGCGCCTGCTTAGGAAAGCTTGGGCGGATGCAGGGCCCACTCTTCGATCCCTGGCACCACGTGCTGCACCAGACCTGCCCTCAGGGCAGGCTGAGCCGGCAATAAAAATAAATAAATAAATAAATAAATAAATAAACAAACAAACAAACAAAAGTTCTGAAACCAAAAAAAAAGGTGCCGGGCATGGCTCACGCCTGTAATCCCAGCACTCGGGAGGCTGAGGCAGGAGGATCGGTGCGAGTTTGAGACCTGCCTGGGCTACAAAACTGAGCTCAAGGCCAGCCTCAACTGCATAGCGAGACCCTTTCTCAAAAAGACAAAAATAAATAAATAAATAAATAAATAAATAAATAAATAAATAAATAAATAAAATAAAAATAAAACATGTATTTGGTGTAGGATCTCACTATCCATCTTGTCTTCCTAGTGATCCTTCTCTCTTCAGCCTCCCCAGTGCTGTAATTACAGGCATGTGCCATCATGCCTGGTGTCAATGGCTGGCTCAGTGTGCCCAGAAGAGGAACTCGGTGTGGTGTATGGTACCAGGGATCAA
This sequence comes from Myocastor coypus, assembly GCA_004027025.1. Lineage (NCBI taxonomy): Eukaryota > Metazoa > Chordata > Mammalia > Rodentia > Myocastoridae > Myocastor > Myocastor coypus. The sequence goes on from PVJA010023049.1 coordinate 7,279, forward strand.
ACCCAGGTCCCTGTGCTTATCTAAGCAGGTGCTTAGCAGCTACCTCACCCAAATCTTCCCTAACACTTTTTACCTATTTCTTAAAACTTCATACATTTCGTAAACATTCTACACATACTTGAAATTTTTTAAGTAGAGAAGATTTATCGGTGTCTGTTTTATCTTTCTCATACGATCACACATACTATGTTCTTGTAAAAAATTTGTTAAATGCTTCTTTTGCTCATTCAAGTTTTCTTTTCACTATAACTATTGCTATCTTTCTACCACATTTCTATATGGCAGTCTGCATCTCATACTTTTTTATATCTCAGAAAGTATTGATGTCTGAATGTGTAAATCTTTTTTTTACAAATCTTTTGGCTTCCTGAATTTCTTTGTTTTAAGCTTTTATTCTTTAAAATACTGTTTATTTAAAATATAGTTTTAAAAATGTTAAAATACCAGGAGAGAATACAGGTATCTACTTCATCTCTTTTTTCTGAAAGTTTGAGATTGTGTGGGTTTGTTTCTATGATTGACTGAGACATGACTGTATGCATTTTCATAACATAAACAGGTAGCAAAACTTTGAGGTAAATGGTTGCAAACTATTTATGGAAAGACCAGGATGAACATGTGGACCTCATTATTAATAAGATCCACCAATGTGCTTGGGCTTGCAGGGTCCTCAGAAGCTGTCAATATTTTCAGAGGCATAGCAAAGCCCCGGGAATACAAAGGAGCTCTGTTAGCTGAATTGAGTTTTTCCAGAAGAATATAAAATTATAGTTCAAAATGAAGTTTTATTGGGCTAAATCAAACAATAGAACTCGACATTTCATTGTCCTCTAGATTGTGGAGTGAGATTCATGCTCATAAGACCCAAACTAGATGACGTACTGAATCCTTCGCATACAGCATGTATGAAAATGAAAGGCCATCATCAACAATGTCTGCCCCCCAACTCCACTCTTCCCCTTGGTGGTCCCAGCCAAGTTTGCTTCAGGCTATGGATAATATGGGCTCTCTTTCATAGACTCATTTAAGGAACAAACTCTTTTCTCCCTTAAATGTCCACTTCTGAGTTTTTGATCTGATAGTATTTTTATCTGTCTGAGTCATGCAGGACTGTCTCCTGTAGCTATAATCAAATTTGGATTAATAAGACCATTTGACATCCTTTATTAGCATTTTAAGAACAATGAAACACAGTGAAAAAGTAGTTTTCCTTTTATTACTTTTTATTGGTCATTTAAACTATCAGACTGTTATTTCTCATACAAATATAGTGACTTCTTATAGGATATAAAAACTATATGGCATTCAGGCCATTCACCTGTTAGCTAGCTTTTGAGATAATATAATAAACTATGTTACTTGGTACATATTATTTTAATTAGTTGTTTGGAATTGGACATTTTTTCTTCTTTTAAGCACAATATAAAAGTAGTATTTGAAATTTACTATAAAGTTATTCTAAATTTAAAATTAAAAGAAACAAAGAGGCAATTTCTTTTTCTGAGATTTAGCAGTTGAAATCAAAATTTAAGGGCCAGCAAGATAGCTTAGTGAACTGAGCACTTGTTTAGGCAAGCGCAAAGGCCAGGCTTCAATCCCTGGTACCGCATGCCGTGCAGACCCTACCCTTGGATGTGCTGAGCTGGTGATGGAGTCGGGCATGGTGGTGCATGCAGTAATCCCAGACCTGGGGAGGCAGAAAACAGGATGATCACTACCAATCAGAGCTTCATAGTGAGACCCTACATACACAAAAAAGAAAAAAATCAAAATTTAAAATAAATTCAGATGAATCAAGCATTTAGGCATTTTTTAGTTATACAGAGAAAATATGTCATCATAGTGTTGATGTAATTTTGTTTTGAAATTTCTTACATATTTGCTTGCTCAGAATTCATAAATGTTAAATATATTTTAAAATTGTGGCGCCACAGGCTGTATCTTAGGAGCTACAGAAGTTTATGTCCTCATTAGAGAAAGGAAAACTAAGATTGACAAGCAACTTGTATCAGTTATTTCTTTCTATGTAACATACTATATTCAAAGAAGTTTACAACACAAGTAAACTGCTTCATAATTGTCTATTGTTGCACAATTGCTATGTATTGGTACTGTAGAGAAAGCTTAGCTTAAACTCACTGGCTCAAGCTTTGTGGGTGAGGTGGCTAAACTTACAGTCAGGCCCACAGTCCACTAAATATTTGGTGAGAGAAGACTTACTGCCCAGTCTCTACATATTTGTCAAACGTAGTGCTTTGGAACTGTTGGTCTGAGGGCCTTCTTTCTACTCTAGGTCTTGGCCATAAGCCACTGGAGTACTTTCCCCATGGTCCCTCTTTTGGCCAGTTTGAATTCATCAGTTAACTTCCTTACAGAAAGTTTGTGTATGGGAGTAAAAGTACTAAGAAACAATGCATAGAGTTTGTGTAACTTAATCTGAGTAAGAGTATCCCACGAAGGCATATTCCCTTTACTAGAAATGTGTTAACAAGTCCAGTCTATACAAAAGGTTCTCCGTGAGGCAGGGCTCATCAGGGATTATCTTGGAAGTGCCTACCAAGAGCTACTACATTTCTACTCTGATGGGCTACAGGGAATATATGCAAAACCATGAATAATAACAATACTTTAAAATACGAAGTGGGAGATGTCTTCATGGTGTGAAATTGTTTAATATCCAAGACACACTCCAGTCACAAATTCATACCTTCTTTTGGAAACCCAAGGTTTGTAGGAGTGTAGGTGTCAATGGGGACCTGTGGTGGAAAGATGAGAAATTGATGGAAATTCTAAAATAAAATATTTGGATTGTTAAAGTTAAACCATGGTTCCACTGAACCTCTTCCTTCTTAGGAGCAATGAAGAAACTCCTGCAGCCTCATTTTTGTGCTGTATGTGGAGTATGACAGTCTGCCTGCACAGGCTCTGGGGAGAAATGCCACTTCCCCCTGGCTTGTTTATTTTGCTTTCTGAAAAATAAAACATATTATTTGGTAATCAGATGCTGAAGACTGTGAGGAATTGGAAAGGACATTCAGTTTTAGCAGGTTCCATTATAAATTTCACAAAAGATATTTTTATTTATTTGTGTTTTTAGGTAAGAGTCTACAAGGTTTTCAGGGTCTCACTACTAGATCAGATTCCCAGTCATCTGTCTGCTCACAGCCTCCCAAGAGCTGGGATGACAGGCATGTGCCACCAGACCCAGTCTCAACTGACTTTTCAGTGCACCCCGGGGGCAAGGCCTACAGAGCAGGTATGTAGATCAAACCCCCCAGACTCCTGTACCTGCTTGCAGGTGCTTTAATCTGCAGAGCTATTTGGCCTTCCCCTCACATAATATATTTTAGAAAACATTTATGATTGTGTTACTCAGTGGAATTTCTTAGCATGAGCTTACTAGTATTTCAATTTATTTTGCTACAACTCTTTTTTTCTTAAAAGAATTTTTTATTTTATTTATTTTTTTTTTTTCTTGTTTCAGAACCTTTGTTTGTTTATTCACTCATTTTTATGTCCGGCTCAGCCCACCCCAAGGGCAGGGCTGGCGCAGCATGTGGTGCCGGGAATCGAACTGCGGTCCCTGCGGCCGCCAAAGCTTTCTCAAGCAGGCGCTTTAGACCACTGAGCCATCCTGCCAGGCCCCTACAACTCTTTATGTAAAATCAATAATATAAAACTTTTTAATATGATGAGAATATGTTTAGGTACCTTATTTATTCTCTGGGAAATTTGGGGCTGGTGTTGATTATGAATGATGATTTGAACATAACACAGGCTAAATGAATATATTTTTATCGAATCATTAGCTACCATCGCATTATAATGGACGTGTTGAATTTGAAATCTGAAAAACAAACATGCTTTGAAATTATTATTATACTCATTATAAGAGCTTATACTCACATCCAAGCAGGAATCCTGTCTCCAAATTATCTCTGGACTGAAATGTTTGGTATGTGTATTCGCATGGCCACGGATCTCCACGTTCTGTTATTTTTCTGTGCAAGTGAGGCGTAGTGAATTATGCACTGTTAGTGCTATGATGGCACCTTACCTGTCTGCCTTCATAAAACCTTAGCAGTCTTGTAATATGATTGGATATCTGCACTGAGGGCCAAAATACACATGTTCTTACATTTATCTGTCAGTGTTGAATGGATAGAATTTTAACAATTATTGACAACTTCGATTTTTTTATGTCTAAGTATAATTTCATATAGAAGGTTTTTAGTCAAGTAACATACATTTCTTTAAACTAACTTTTAAAGCTATAATATTAAATGTGAAGAGGCTTTATTATGAAATGTTAAAATATAATTTTACTCATTAAAAACAATTCTGAGAGACTATTATTACTAAATTTAGGAGCACATCATTTTCAACCACTACATTCCACCATTTCCTTTGCACACATTTTTTTCACCCCTGTATTTAGGGCAGGGAAATAGGGTCTCACTATGCAGATCAGATTTGTAGTGATTCTCCCGGTTTCAGACTCCTAAGTGTTATGATTACAGGTGTGCACCACTGTGCCCAATGTCAGTTGTGATCTCAGCAAGTCCCCATAGGTGTGGCCAGCACTGCATGCCAGGGATTGAACCCCAGCTGCTGTATTCTGCCTAAGCAGGCACCTTAGTGTGTTCAGCTATCAGGCCAGGCCTCCATCATTTACTTTGTATATTAAGAAATCAGAAAGATACTGAAATTTATCCTTAGGTAAACACTAATTTTTCTGCTACCTTTTACTTATTTTCAAATTAGCTTTTTGACTCGCCCACTGAACTTCAAGGTTATTTCTGCGCTAAGATTTTATGTAAGGACCTCGTAATTTATGTTTAGTGAACTCAGCATACTTTAAAAAGGAAGTGACAATATGATCTGTACTTTGTAAAATTTCAAAATAACATAAAAGTTATCAATGCAAGAGCAAACATATTATTGCAGTATCTTCTGAACTATTCAAAACCGTGAGATAACAACTGAGAATTTTGTGTCATGTTCTTTATATTGGGTTTATATAACAACATTTGTGGCAGATTTAGGACTCATATTGATGAGAGTATAACCCTCTCACATTGGACACATGCCACAGGCCCTTTGGAGAAGTTGTAATTCAACTTATCAATTTAAACAAACAATATCAGCCTGCCGAGAATTCTAGTGATTTATTTTCTGTGTTGATATATTCCATGGAGATATAATTGCTGTCTGCCTTCTCCAACCTCTTGGAAACACAGAAAGTTTTCATACATTTATCAGTTCAATGATCGGAGGCATTTTAAGAATTATCCTTTGGATTCTGGTCAAGATAAAAGATAAGAAACATTTCCATGTTTAGATTTATCCTTTCTTTGGGGATAATTAATTGTGCATTTATGTTGACGAGACTCCCAGAGAGGGAACTGAGGCACTAGGCCTGTGTGTATTAACCCTTGACATCGATAGTAGAATGTATCGTGAGGAGAGGTGGCCTAGATGGAGGTGGGTAATGGATAGAGGTCTGTTGCTGACACTCTCCTCCCTGCTCTACCTCCTGACCACCATCTAATAAGGTGTTTTGTTCTGCCATACCATGATGTTTCTGTCTTGGAGATTTCTAAGTAGGGACTGGACCACATGAAACTATAAGCCAAATAAAACTCTCTTCTAAGTGTTTATGTGAAGCATTTGATTCAGTAATGAGAAAATGACATGTAGCACCTCTTCAAAATGTTTGACTTTCAAAAATGTAGTGATAAAAAGAAAATAAATGTTCAAAAATATATTGTCTTCTAATGAGAGAAATTAAAAATATTGTAATTGCTGTAGAAGACATGCCACTCAAATTGCATTTGAAATGTGATTACCACATTTTTTTGTTGCAAGAGTATCTACTTTATACAGATTTAAGAAAGAGAAATTTAAGAGTAAAGACAGTACTTTGACAAAGTTCTATAAGTTGGACTCTGTCATTGTTTGCAATGTAAACAAGTTTCATTCATAATTCATAAGAACCTGGGATCTCTTGTGAGTCTGTTCTGGGTAGGTTACAGCCAATTCGCTACGCTGCCCTTTGCTTCATTCTGGTGGTATTTACTTTTCATGCAAGTGAGAATTATCTTTGTTCACTTTTCCATAAATGAAGGTCTACTCCTGATTTACATTTTTGAAAACTATTCTAGCCAGATTTACTTGTCAAACAGTTATCTTGCAACATTCTTCTTGTGATGATGTGTTGGGGACCAGTTTATCAAGGTGGGATCTCAGCTTTCTATGCAGAAGCCTTGGACAGCCACACCTGTCCTCTCTCCTCTCTGTCTGCCTCTAGAGCACAGCAGGATGAAGACATCATTCATGGGTCAGATTTCTCCTGCTGTGTCAGTATTACACAAGCTGGAACATTTGCAATGAACATAAAAATATATTTGGTCCTTTGTCCAGGAGGCCAATCCAAGACCAAAAGGTGACACATATTGAGTGCATTATTGTTCAATCCTGGCATGCCAGAAGGACCCTGTACAAGAGAGCAGTGGATAGGACAAACGTAATTCTTTCATAAGGAAACCATTCCCATGATAATGATGTTAAGTAAAACACGAGGACAGCATCCTCATAATATAATCACCTCTTTGAGGTCCTGCTCAAACTTTCATTGAGCATTATGTTTCCAACAAATTAACTTTGAGGGAAACATTCAAACCACAGCATTTCTGTACTCTGTAGCAAACTATCATAATGGGTGTGCTCATTTATAATCATGAGACCAAGAACTTGGTGTGTATCCTATGGCTTTTTTTTCTAAGCTGTGCATTTAGTGACAAATAGTTTTACTCTGCTTCTGATAACATGAAAATATGCTTGAATCTATGCTCAATAAAGGCATAATTTTCAAATCAATTTACTTGAATACTCAGGATTTGAATTTTACCACATTATGGGAATATTCTGCTTTGCTGAGATATGCATATTGTCATCTGGTAACATTTTAAAACTTTTAATTTTTAATTTCATTTGCTTAAATAGAAAGATGTAACTACCCTCCTTCACAAAGATGGAGAAAGTTATGGAGTTAGTAGCAAGAACCTGCAAATTTCAGTTAATTTGGGGCATGAAATTTAAATTATCTGAGTTTGAGCTTTTTATGTGTTAAGTTAGGATTATTGTTCTATATCTACAGAGTTGCTAAGAAGTCAATACACGTTAAATAAAAAAAAGAATCACATTAGGGGAACAGCATATTCTTTTGAAATTTTATTTTTGACTTTCTTACATTATGATCATTTCCCTTATTAGAATGTTTGACAACACAAGGGTGCAGTATTTCAATTGTGTTAGATGCAATTGAATTTAACAGTACACTTAGCTAGTGAACTGCACTTGGCTTAGTTCTTTTTTTAAATTGGAAATCAAGCACAGGTCCTTATGCTTGTCAGACAGGCAGTGTGACACTGTGCTATATCTTCAGCCCCAGCCTTAGTAGTTATTCTCCTTTGAAGATGTCTTTACTAGTCTTATCTCCATAAATTCATTGAAAAAGAAAGCCATATATTTTTGGGTTTAGTCTTCTCTCTCATATCTTTTTTTTAAAAGATCCTTTCTTACTCTTTCACTGGCTGCAACTGTGTCTTCAAGGTTGGAAACTCTACCTTCATTTTCGTTCATTCGGCTATGCCAACTTGCGATCGAGGTTTTATTTTCTTGTATATCTCTTTGAAACTGTTTCATGCGATCTATGTCTTTCCTATATTGCTCCGTCAGGGAGTCCATCATTTTTCTATTCTCCTCTATTTTTTTATCGATGTCTTCCTTAATAGTATTGAAGTCTGTCATTACGGTTATCCTTTCTCTCTCTAATAAAGAGATTATTTCTGTTCTGTTCTCCTTTCTACTTTTGTGTAGTTGTTCTCCTACTTGGGATGCTATTGATTTAGGCATGTCTTTGTCAACTTTGGATATTATTTCTGCTCTAATGTCCTCTATACGTTTCTCCATCCGTTTTTCCACTTCATGTATTTCTTTTTTCACTTCAGATGTTATTTCTGATCTCAGTTGCTCTATAAGTTTCTACACTTGTGTGTCTGCCTCAGATGTTACCAATTCAGAGGTTTCATCTATATGGTTCCTATTTTCTTCCATGATAGTGTCTTCTGTATTTGGTTTGGGTGGGCACGGGCCCTGAGATTGCATCCTACTCCTTGTTGTTATCATTTTGTATGGAAGTGGCCTCTGCACTTTGGTGGCGTTATGCTGTGTCTATGGGCGTTTGGTCTGGAGACTCCAAGCTGGTTCCTG
>PVJA010023049.1:15652-33606 GCA_004027025.1 Myocastor coypus
GACGCGCAGCCTGTGCTACCGGCTGGGACTCGGTCGGGACTGGAACAGCCTCTCTCATATCTTATATATAATTATCTTACACTTTACATCAAATCCTTTCTGCTAATTTCATTCTTTCTCTTCTTCTCTTCCCCGCCTATCTTCCCCATCCCTAGATCCTCTTGTCATACTTTCAAAGAACTAACTCTTGGATTCATTGATCCTGTGTATTTTTCCTTAATGAATTAATTCTAAATGAATGAATTTCATCAATTTCATTATTTTCTACTCCGATCTTTTTAATTTCTCTTCTACTATTAAGAGTCTACTTAGGATTGTTCTTGTCTTCCTAGTTTTTTGCAATACATTAGGCTTTTTATTTAAGATGACTGTGTTCATTTTATGTTTGCAGTTATAACTATACACTTCCCTTTTATATCTTCTTTCCTTGTGTTCCACAGCTTTAGACATTCTGTAGTTTCATATTAATTTGATTTTAGAACACTTTTTTTCGTCCGTATTTCTTCTGTGACTCACTGACTACTCAGTAATGATTTACTTATATACATTCATTTGTGTATCTTTTGTGGATTCCTTTACTGTTGAAACCTAGTTTTATTCTGTTAAACTGAGAGCATCCTGGGGATTATTTTAATTATTTTGTATTTAAGCATGTTTTAGAGTCTATTCAGGAAGCTATATGTGATGATGAGTAAAATATATATTCTGTTGTTGTTGGATGAAACATTCTGAAGATATCTGTTAAATCTATTTATTCAATGGTGTGACTTTACTCCGATGTTTCTTTTTTATTTTTTGTTTGGTTGACCTGTCTAATCATATGAATGGGTTATCACACTCCTTGACTATGACTGTACTGGTGTATATCTGACCTTTTAAATTCAATTTGTTTTATGAAGTTCAATGTTGACATTTGGCCCATAGATATTTATAACTATTATCTGTTTCTGTTGAATTGTTTACCAGTACCTAGTGACTATTTTTGTGACTTACAATCAGTTTTGACTTTCAATTTGCTGTTTCAAAATAAGATAGTTACTCCTGCTTGGTTTGGGGTTTGTGTTCAATAACATATAGCTTTCTATTCTTTTACTATAAGTCTATATATTTCATTTTCAATGAAATCTTTTATGGTAGGCAATCTGTGATTATATTTTGTCTTGCTTTATTTTATTATTTTATTTTATATTTTATTTTATTTTATTTATTTTTTGATACTAGGGACCAAACTCAGGACCTTGTACTTGCCAGGCAGGCACTTACACTGCTGAGCTATATCCCACTGTATTTTGTCTTTCAATCTAAATCTGTCAGTCTGAGTGCTCGCTTCAGCAGCCCATATACTAAATCTACCAGTCTGTGTGTTTTAATTGAGGATTTGAAATGATTGACACTAACAATTTACTGAAAACAGCGTGAATCTTTTCAATTCATTATTTACTTTTCGTTTGTCCCCTTTCCTAGTTAGATATATCCTTTATTTTCAGCCCTTTAATATTTGGTGTCATATTGATTCTGTGTCAGAATCCTTTACATATTTTCTTCAATGTTGTATTTATTTAGGGTTTTATTATTGCAGAAATTCTTCTCTGTCAATTTTGGAGGCTAATTTTTCAGGACACGAAATTCTTCATTGACAAATATTTTCTTTCAGAGGTTGAAAATCTGAAGCTCCCCTCCCCTGGGATGTAAGGTTTGTGCTATGTTATTAGCACAGTTATTCTGATTGGCTTGCCTTACTGGTTGCTTGCTGTTTTTCTCTAACTTAATTCAGTATGCCTCCTGTGGAATTCCTGAAATTTGGGTTATTATATATTGTGAAGAAGTTCTTTTCTGTTGATCATTATTTGGAATCCTCCATGCTTTTTTTTTTTTTCTCCATGTTTCTTGACCTTGAATAGCAAACTCTTTTCTCAGATTTGGAAAATTTTCAGAGATGATTAAAATGAATACATTTTAGTACTTTTGGTGCATTTTCTACATTTTTCTTCATTCCTCCATTTCTGAGGTTTTATTTGTGAGTCATCTATGAGCTGCTGCCTCTGAATTCCCCAGTTTCTTGTCATTTGTAGGGTATCATTGAATGTATGTTCTACTACTGCTACCTTGTCAATTTCTGACATTCACACTGGTCATGTCAACTACCCAATCTTCATTGAGTTTTCCCATGAATCCCCATTTATTTGGGGCATTTATATCTTTTAGAGATGCTCCTGTGGTGTTGAAGTTTCATATTTCTATTGCTGTTGCGCCGTGAATTGAAGATCAGTTAAAGTAGAGAAATTAGTCCTACTATGGAGCTCTCTTTAGTAAGACTGTCTCCCTGTGTAGCATGCTTGTGTTACACAATCATTTAGTGCGTTATCTCTTTTCAAACTTTCAGTGTTTTATATGAGGGTAGTCTTTGTGTCCAACTTTCCTGTGGAAGCTTGATCACTTATACAACTCAGGAATGAGAAAAATGAAACACAACAATGTTGATAATACACAGATAAACCAGATATTGACAAACCAGTATTAACACACTTGGCAAAAACCAAGTGAATGCAAGAATGATGGCACCATTATCAATAGAAAGGAAAACAGCCCTAATAATATAAAAATTGGATCAAATTCTAACATCTGAGAGAGCAAAACCATTACTTATTTTCACTTATTTGTATATAATCTAAAACATTTTTGTTGTACTCTAAGAATGAGACAATTGAGGCAGACGTCCAAAGAGAAAAGAGAGTGCTTTATTTTAGCTGGTACCCAGGGGTGGTCTCTAAGCAAGAGAGCAAAGAGGTGCGCTGAAGTGGGCTTTACTCAGAGTTATATAAAAGCAAACAGTAATACAGAAGCCAATTGTGGTTACTTGTGGGGTATACGGCATATTGCCATTGGCTGGGTTTGAATTGTGTCCATATTTAGCTAAGATGTAGCTTATAACTCATGACCTGAAATGTCACAATTGAGTCACATTCGGGGAAAAAGGAACTTAAAAGGGAACTTTTAGGGCAGGGGACGTGATTCTTGCTTAACAATATGAGCAGGTATGTGGGCAAAAGTTCAGCATGTCCCATTCTTGGTCCCTTGAAAGGGCTGTTTAATGGGAATGTGGATGTTGGCTCACCTTAGCGGTTGGAACGCGGATGTTACTCAGACAGCAAGATATTTGTAACATTATGTGGTTGGGCAACTGATATTTGTCAAAGTGGGGCACAGGGGAAACGGCGTATACAGAACAGCGAAATGGCGACAATAATAAAAGGTCAGAATGGAGTCACAATGGTTAGCAACGAAGTTACAATGGTCAGGCTACAACAATTTTATACCTACTGTCATGGTTTGTCTATAGGTATCCCCCCCAAAGCCTCATTCAGTAGTGGGGCCATTTCTGGAATTTGTAATTGATTATTGTGAGAATGGATGCTGCACCTCCTCTGGAGCAGGTGATTTGCATGTCAATGTAAGGGAGGAAGAGAAGTTAGCTGCTTCAACAGCTGCTACCCTTGCAAGCTCTCTTGCTCTTGCCCACCGCAGTGGAAGGTTGCCCTCTCCCCTGTGCCTCTCTGCGTTGGAACCAGCTGAATATAAGCTGAAACCTCCAATAACTGGGACCCAAAATCAACCTTTCCTTCCCTCATTTTGGGTGTCGGATATTTGTCCCAGCAAGGAGAGAAGAGTAACTAAGACATCTACTTACTTGAAACAAATTCTTCCTTATTCATTTCCCCTTACTTTCAACTCCCATACATTTAGGCCCACATACTCTAAAGAACTAGGCAGAGTTTCTCAACAGGCCAGAGTAACATGGGTCACTCTGGATGTGCCTATTTTCTCACTCACAAACAAATTTTTGGGAGATCATAAAAATGCATGGCCTTCAAATGTAAAGGCCTTATTTTAGTTATGAACCTGTGCACATGTATAAGAAAATATTTTAAATGGAAAATGCTGAGATGTTATGATTTTCAAAAATCAAAAGCATCTTTGAGGGATATGTTACATGTATTATTTGGGTAAGTGACATTGTTTCATATCCCACATGTAAGAAATTTGTTCACAACTTTTTTTAGCCTTTGCTTTTCCTTCAGAAACACATTTTGCCATTATTTATATATAGCTGATCATTGTACTTAAATCATCTACACATTTGATTAATATTATTTTATTAAATCAAAATCAGTAAGATTTGAAACAAAAATATAGCTATAAGGTTAAATGAATGGTCAACTGTCCTTTGATATATGCAGAGGTGTAAAAATCTTATATAGTGAATTAAATTAACTAGTTTCAGACATGACACAAAAGTGAATATCTAATACTTTTGGCGGCATATATTTGGAAGATGTCCACTTGCTATTCCAAATGTTCTGTATAGCATTTAATATTTTTTAAGCATAAATTACATCAAATATTGCCATATCTTAAATTCAACTTGAAATCATTTTAAAGGATAGTCTGCTGCACAATGAAATGAATTGTATAAAGACAAACGGAAATTTGAAATGTTATTCTTACATTACTCTTTAGCAATAATAACCAATGTGGACTCATTGTCACAATATTATTGTAACATCGATTTTTTTAGCAAAGCAGTTGTATATTATATGAATATTATTAATGTCATATCAGTCAATTATATATACTGTCATGGAAATATCTTTGTTCTATTGAATCAAATGAGGTAAGAATATGATTCATAAAGAAGTATTACATCAAAAGGATATTCACTTTCCAGCAAAGGCCAAACTAATTGGGTTCCATCTATTCAGAAAGGGTTCATGCATTCACAAGGTATTCTACAATTCTTTGTGGTCTGACTTAAATTACTAGATGAAGTTTTGACTTGTAAAAATTATAATTACAATTTAAAACCCTGGATTTTGCCATTGCTTTTGAAGACAGATTTTCCTGTGTTTTGTAATCCATGACAATTTTTTAAAATAATTTTTTATTTTTATTTATTTTTTTCTTGTTTCAGAACCTTTGTTTGTTTATTCACTCGTGTTTATGGCCAGCTCAGCCCGCCCCAAGGGCAGGGCTGGCTCAGCATGTGGTGCCTGGGATTGAACCGCGGTCCCTGAAGCCACCCAAGCTTTCCCAAGCAGGCGCTTTAGACCACTGAACCATCCCGCCGGGCCCCTCCATGACAATTTTTAAAAAGAAATATATCTATGAAATCTCCTAATACACATGATGCATTTTATGAGTAAATTCTTATTAGGCCTAACATATAACTTAATTTGTTTGCTGCCAGAAAGAAAATCAGAAACTATGTTTTGTCTAGTATGTCATTAGCCAATTTCTAATTTTCTACCAGTAAGAAGGTATTTTACATTACACAGAAAATACATATAGTGGCCTACATTTGTTTCTCAAAAAAAATAATTATTGAATGGATTAATGGATGCATGGCTTCTTGAATAGATGAGACCCTGGATAAATGGGTTAGGGAGAAAAAAAAAAATCTATCATAGGAACAATTTAGCTTTTCATGAAAAAGCAATAAAATATCACCAATATTTTTAGTCTAATATATAAAGGATAATGTTTCTTCAGAAAATTTGAATTATAACTTCCTACTATTAGTATAAAGACTATTAATATATGCCACCTTCTTAAAATTTCCACTTGCACCATTAAGAAAATAGCTGTTTTAATCAAATAGCTTAACAAAAACACTTGAACAAGAAAAATGTGGTGATGGCCAGTCCTATTCCCTTAATACTTTCTGTTTGCTAGATTCACTATGCAATTTAATTTGAATTACCCCCAAAATAGTACTGAGACAAAGTTTTCAGTGTAAGCAGCTTACTGCCTTATATAGAGTACCAAAAAGTGACAGTTAATAAGAGAACCTGAGATATGGAAACAAAGAAAAGATAGCCAGTGCCAAGAGAGGGGATACAATCTAAGCACTGGTACATATACATTCTGGGTAAATCAAAATTAAAAAAAAAAGTTGTTAGGGTGAGTTCAGCCACCCAAGGGCAAAGGAGTCTAGAATCCAAGCCAACGCACCAAACCTAGCATACGTGGAGAGTAACTCAGAGAATGTTCATTCCTAGCACCTTGGAGTGGTTCTCAACCGTTCTAATGCCGTGACCCTGCAGTACAGTTCCGCATGTTGTGGTGACCCCAAACCAAAAAATAATTTTGGTGGCTACTTCAAAACTAATTTTGCTACAGTTATGATTCACAATGACTTTAGGGACTCCTGTGTTTTGGTCCTTCGACCCCCGCTGGGGGGGCGGGGTCGCAACCCACAGGTTGAGAACCACTGCCTTGGATCTTCCCCTTTGGGGAGCAGACATCTACACATAGAGCTGGCCCGTAGAGCTGCAGCTGCTGAATCTGAATGTAGGCAAATATCGTATCATGTGGATCTCTTGGTGGAACGTGGATAGTATCTACTACACCACAATGTTTCCTCAGCTCAGTTAGAAATTGAAGCACGTTGTTGCATGCAATAAAGATGGCTTATGAAGTGTTTATTAAATATGCATCATGTGCCTTTCAGCTTAACTAAGCTCTGAAAATATGAGAGCTGACATAAGCTGACAGGTTTCCTACCTCCATAGAACTTACACTCTAGTGGGCAAGTTAGACAAAACAGAATTTCATAAATTTACCACCTCAAATGTGACAATGGTTAGGAAGAATTGGGAGAGCGGATGGTACATTTCGTTAATTGTGAATTGTACTAGTGTTGCTTAGTTATCAAGAAAAAATATATATGCACCATAGTAAAACGTTATATATTAAAAATTATGCATTTATTTTATTTTCTATCAGCTAATTTCATTATCTTGCTTCGTTATTCAGTTAAGAATAAGTATTTGGCTCCAGATGAAATAAAGATACTACTACATGTCATGGTCCATGTTGCTAGAAGAAAGCATACAGGGAATAAATATCCAAGTTCTTTGGGAGAGAGTAACTGGTGGTCTCAGCACCTCAGTCAGGCCTCACTCACAAGAGTTCTTGGTTCTGTGTTACCAGGTGCCTTGCGATCCACTTATAGTAGATATGGAAAAGGCAGTTCTACTACATTTGAACTCTTTGTCTTATACTGTCCGTTTTATATAATTTAGCATTCTGCTTTTTGAATAAACATATTTTAAACTGCATTCATTATTTTGGATTACATGAGAACATTTTCAAGTTTGTGAGATCTTCAAAGATGGGAAGAATATCTGCATGTGTCTGTAGTTTCGGTTATCAACTCAGACTTACCACATGAAAAGAACAAATACGTATTTAATGAATGACATGAAATGTCCTGTATGTCTGCACTCAAACATAATTATCCTACCTGATGTTTATTTTATTCTTTGTGTTTTGTATTTCATTGTAAATTAATGTGTTATCAAGTATTTTAATGTAACCACAGAAAATTAATAAAGCGTGGGAGCTCTTATAGGTCAATAAAACATATGAAGTCAACTGAGTTAAATGAGTAAAAAAGATAATGATCTAAATAATTCGGGACATTCACAGTGATTTTTTAAAAAATGTATTTTAGTACAGGATCTACAGAATCCCACTACACAGATTGGACGTGTCGTGATTCTCCATTTTTTCAGCCTTCAAAGCACTGGGATTACAGGCATGTATCACTGTCCCGTCTCAGTCACCCTCTCAGCATGCCCCAGTGACAGGGCAATTCACAATAATTCTAAACTGAATATATTTCAATATAACAACTATCATCAGCAGTCTTGTACCAAGTTGAGGAATATATTCATTTTAACTATTAGCAATGCTTAGTTATCAAAATTCTATGTAAATAATGACATAACCTATGAGTAGATGGTTAGATGTAACAGTTATACAATATAAATACTCCAGTAGCATCTTCATGTACATGATTTCTCAATAACTTAATATTATATCCATTGCCTTTAGGTAAAGTTGATCTTATTTGTTGATCAGGAAAGAAACATTTTATTTAGAATTATTTTAAAGCAGCTATTGTACTTGTGAAGTATACCTCATCTCAATATTTTACAAGAGGGCTGGGAATTAGCTTGGCAGTCTAAGTGGCTGTCTGGCAAGCACAAGGATGCAGGTTCAATCCTCAGTACTACATGCTAAGACAGCTCCACTTGGTGTCTCACTCTAGTAATCCCAGTACTGGGGAGGCTGAGACAGCAGGATTACTATGAGTCTCAGCTGAGTAAAGTAGACTGTGTACCAAATAAAAGAATATTTTTTAAAAAATTATAAAAATAATTTGCAATATTTAATATGAGCTTTTTTCTGTTTGCACATGGAAATTTTTATTCTTAATTACAAGATAGGGTATAGGAATTTGAATCTGTTTATTGTTTATTTAGACTATGACAAGAAAATATCTTGCTTTTTCCCTTCCTTTTAGATATTATTAAAAGGTCATACAGTGTCCTTTAACAAAGTGTATATATTCAGTCATATAATGGAGTCTTTCTACCACAAGTTTACAAAACTTTATGAATGCATATCTTTAAATGATTATTTGATTATAATACTATGTGGATTAAACTGAGTATATCAGACATTAGAAGTTTGGTTCTCCAGAAGAGTAAAGACATCAAACAAATATCTGAACTTCTACGACTAAGCACTATAACTATATTTTGCAATCTAATTTAATACAGACATCATTATATATATTGTACATATATAAAATTATATATGTATATATATTATATATGTATATATTATGGCAGGCTCAACCTGCCCTGGGAGTGGAGCTGCACAGCATGTGGTGCCAAGATTGAACCGTGGTCCCTGCAGGTGTCTAAGCTTTCCTAAGCAGGCACTTTAGACTGTTGAACCATCTTATCGGCCCCGCAGGCATCATTCTTTAATGAGCTGTGAGTCTTCTCTTCAGGGCAATAAAAATGTGTTATCTTTTCTACAATTTTGCTTTAAATGCATTTTTGCTGCCATACTGACCGAATATGTTCCTCCCTGCCATTTATATTCATTTTGGACATTCACTGTAGCTTTTCTTATACTTAGATTTGATGTCACTGTATTATCTATCAAAGGCTTAGAAAGTAAAGATTGGAAATTTATACAGCCCCAAATAATGTCATTATTATTAACACCTTATTCATTATAGTCACGTTTTTGTGTGTTTTATTATTATATTTTATTTTGGTTGGATTGACGTTGAAACTTACAACCTTGCACTTGCCAGTCAGGCACTTGTACCATGGAGCTATCTCCCTAGCCCTTTGGTGTTTTTTTTGTTGCTGTTGTTTATAATGTTTTAATTACTATGTAAAAATTACTAAAACAAGACATGTACAAATACTAATAATATGATATTGTGAAAATTTTAAGTAAACTACCTTTCAAAATGATTCAAGATATTAATTAAAATATATCTGTTTATTTAGAAAGTAAGAATAAGTGCAATGTGTCTAATTTAGCTGATATTAGAAGGCTTATTTTAATGAAATTAAGCATGTATTTCTCAACGTTAGTTCTATGTACCTAAAATACGTATAGAATAACTCAGAAATTAACTACTATAGGATGAAACATAGTTTAAGAGGGACAAAATTAAATATACATATTTTACATGTCATTACTACAAACATATATACACCATTTGAGATCCAAGTGGTATTTATGACTTAAAAACAATTTAGATTTTTATCACCGGGTGTGGTGGCTCACGCCTGTAATCTCAGCACTCGGGAGGCTGAGGCAGGAGGATCGGTGCGATTTCGAGACCAGCCTGGGCTACAAAAGTGAGCTCAAGGCCAGCCTCAACTGCACAGCGAGACTCTGTCTCAAAACAACCAAAAAAAAAAAAAAATCAATTTAGATTTTAAGAAACATAATTAACAATCACGAAACTTAATTGAAAATATTCAGGGATTATTTGTTAAAAATATATAATTGACAGTCTTTACTTCTTGGTCACTGTATATGAGAGAATCAATTAGTTCAGTATAATGTTAGAATAAATAAATAAATAAATAAATAAATAAATAAATAAATAGCATTTGAGGGTTCAGTGCTAAAAATTTGGAGGACAATAATGTGGCACAGTAATCAGCTCAGACTTTCTATCTCAATATCTGTATCTGTCCTTGAAAAGGAGAAGAGTCAAGCTTAAAATATTCAATATATTTCAAAAGGTCAACTGAAAACATACTCCAGTTTGAATCTAACTTATATACATCTGTATAATATGGCAGGAGATAAAATTGTATGTAAAGAATAGTGTTATGGTTTGTGTCTAGTTGTCCCCTCAAAGCCTCATGCAGTCATGTGAGGAGGACTTCTAGAGTTTGTGATTAACTCATGCTTCGCTGGAATTGGGGGTGATTCAAGCCTGCAATTAGGGTCTTAGTACTGCTGAACTTTATGTATGTGAGTACTTACCCCAGCCTGGTATGATAGACTGAATGCAATTTAAGAGAGACAGACTCTGTTGTCACTGCTGCTGCTACCTGTCCCTTGGCTCCTCTTGCTTTTTGCTGCTGCCATGAACTGATGCTCTCTGCCCTGTGCCGTTCTGTCTTGGAGCCAGCCAACTATGGACTGAAACCTCCCGTGACTATGAGCCAAACAAACCTTTCCTTCCTTCATTTTGAGTGTCAGGTATTTGTCTCAGCAATGAGAGAAAAGTAACTGAGATAAAAAATATATGAACTAAACTGGAAAGAGTAAATACCATTAGAAGAGTAGTTTATTTTTGTGAAAGTCAGAGTAAAAGTTTAGAGAACATGACATTTTTTCTGAACAAAGAGAAATAAATCATATGATTTATAAAATTTCTTTTACAATTAAAACATTACTATAAAAGAAATATTTAGTTCAAAGTGAAACACTTACTGAAAATATAGCTATTTCTTAAAAGTAACTGAATATAATTTAGATGAGATATGATGAATATAGAAGTAATTTAATTCTAAGGGTCATCTTAAAGGTGAGGATTAAAAACAGTAAGTGTATACTACATGTCAGTTGATCAAACACACACTGAATTACAATGAACTTTCCCTGCCAACGATAATTTGTTCTTTCTAAGACATACTGCTATGTTATATGCATTATACTATTTAATATGTTAAAGTCTTCTGTGGTGCATATCTGTATCTGGTTTTGAGTAATAAGGAAAGCGAGGTTCTTGGAGGCTATGTTACATTCTATGTGACAGAATTAAATGATAGTTTCCAAATACTATGCTTGTCTACCTTGTCCACAGCCACCGATTATCTTCTGTGTTGCATGCTCAGCATTGTGATGTGCAGGGCCCGAAAGGCTTTCTGTTCTGATACAGAGGTCAGTCTTTTTTTTTTTTGGCTTTTTGAGACAGGGTCTCACTGTGCAGTTCAGGCTGGCTTTGAGCTCACTTTTGTAGCCCAGGCTGGTCTCGAACTCGCAGATCCTCCTGCCTCAGCCTCCCAAGTGCTGGGATTACAGGCGTGTACAGAGGCCAGTCTTAACTGACAGCCCTGTGCAAAAGAAGACTAATCTTCAGCAAAGCTCCAAGACAGCCAAAACCAGATTGGACAGAAGTAAACACTTGTAGTGGGTCATGTAGCCTAGCCTCACACTAGGTGGGAATGTAGTTGTTTCCCAAGGGACGATGTCATCCAGGGCGTTAATTCTCTTTTTCACTGTTCATATACCATGTACACTAAAAAGACAGGAGCTTCTAATAAGGTATAGGTTAAAAAATTTTGCTTCTGACTACACCTGGAAATCTTTCACATTATGTACAAAACAAGAATAAACAGATTCTAAAATATGGAGATTAAGCAGGACCATAGGGGATCTTGGGACTGCATGCACTAGCCAAGTATAGAGGGCTGTGGGTTTTCTTTTTCTGTTATGTATCCCAAACTTGATGTTCCAGAAGCCAGTATGTACATAGCAGTAAATACTCACAAATTCAACACAAACAATCAAAAACCAAACAGAAAAACATTATAAAACCAGAATATTCGATCCCTGGTCCCACATGCTCACTGGACCAGCACCCAGGGAGCACTGAGCCAGTGACCGAGTCTGGGTTTGTTGACCATGCTTGTAATCCCAGTGCTGGGGGACTGAAGACAAGAGGACCACTACAATCCTACCTGTGTAGTGGGACCCTGTATCAAACACATGAACGAAAAAAAAAATTAACAATCAGCACGAAAATCAACTTTCCTCTATCAAAACTCCAATAGATGATCAGCTTTACAAAACCAAAGAAAATTCAGACAGTACATGTAAAATAAATATGCAAAATAATATGAGAATTAACTATATCTTACCCTCAGCCACGTCAACAAATGTTTTAGGCTAAATGAGTTTAGCCTAAATTTCCAGATTTTTTTATAAAAAAAAAAAAAAAAAAAGACACTAATGTCCTTTCCCTGCAAGCACATCAGAGAAGTCTGAATGACAAGTTATTACATTCACCCCTAGCTGTGCCAAGGAGCACTCCTCACTTGGTGAAGGTAGCATGAAACCTTGAGACTCCTATTTACAGTGGGTTATTCCTCCCTGCTGCCCTGGTTCTAAAAGAGGCCTTCAGGAGAATGAGGATTTTGACTGCTGTCCAATGACAATAGTAAACATTTTGCAAGCTCTAAAAATTAAGCAAAGATTTAGAATGAGTAGAACCCAGTTTAAAATAAAAATAGCAACAAATATTGAGGAATAACAATAGCATCTTCCAGCATTTGCTAATTCCACTCTTGCAGCTCCATGAAAAACTGCTTCAGTATATTTTCTAAGTTGAAACATGTCATAGAAGAAGCTTCACAAAGCACAATTGATGCATTTGGAACTGAGTGCTGAAAAGCTTCATAGGGTTTTTTTGTGAAAATTACACAGACATAGGGAGTAAACTGGTGAAATCGACAGCTATTGTGATGTGAAGCTTGCTAGAGAAATTAAATCTCAGCATACTAACAATAAGTGTTAACAGTGACCTGGAAAATGGCATAAGGACAACAGATCCTGACATGATTACAAACAGTCCTGGTGTCTGGCACAATGAATGAGCAGGCAACACAGTGTTCTTGGGGAACCTGGGAAGAGCCAGGGTGATCTCCTTACTTCCTCCTGGGGCAGAGGCCTTGTATACGGGGAGGGGCAGCCTGGGAAGCTCTAAAAGAACAAGTCTGAGGGAGAGGTTTTTTTTTTTTTCTATTAGTCTAATCATAATAAAGTGAGAAAATATATTTCTCTCTTTTATTAATCAATTAATGATTAATTAAGTAGTTAATTTGCTGTGCAGCTCTGGCCCACAGTTATCCTCCTTTCTAAGCCTCCCAGCGCTGGGCTTACAGGGGTGCTCCTCACATTGTCAGGCTGGTCCCCAGCCCTTTTTGGATTAATGAATCCATGTATTTATCTGCTGACAGAAGAATGCTACAGGTTGAAGACATCTAATGATATTGCTTTGGGTTTAACTCCAAGCTACCAAAAGCCAAGTACCATTTCTAAAACTGGTCTTAAAATTACAAATAGAAAAAAAAAAAAAGTAGGACTAAGAAAAAAGGAAGAGGAGGATAAGAGTGACTGAATCCTTAGAATTGGAAATATAGCAGAGCTACAACTTTGGCCATGCCCCCAGGGCAGGCTGAGAGCACAGTTGAGACTGGGCATGGTGACACTCACCTATAATCTCAACACTTGGCAGGCTCTAAACAGGTGGATCACTCTGAGTCCGATCTAGAAGTGAGACCCTGAAAACCCTGTAAACCCTTCCCTAAAATAAAATAAATAAATAATAATAATAAAAAGGAAACATCGCACAGAATCAAGAAAGGAAAAAAAAAATCACTAAATGAATAACTGGATCACAGCTCTGTGCTACTAGGTTAGAGTTTAGATTCAGTAGAATATAATATAAAAATTGTTCAATTACCCAAACATAATTAAAAATGTCCATAAAACAGAGAACTATGACTTGCACATCAGAGTAACTAACAGAATTATCTTGAAAGAAACCACAGTTTTCATCTTAGGGGGAAATACTTCAATTCAATTATTGTAAATATATTAATTACAATGGTTTGGGAGATTGCTGAGCTTTTACTTAGCTCAAAGTGATTTTTCTTTAGGTTGGTCGTCCTTCCCTGAAGTTACTGATTTACTTTCTTCTTTTTCCTTCATTTTATATATTTGGTAGAGGGTCCTCACTACACAGCTCAGGCTTGTAGTGATCCTTCTATTTTTAGCCTCTCCAGTACTGGAATTACAGGTGCACACCAGCATGCCAAACTTGTTTGCTATCTCAGTGTATCTCAGGGGCTAGTCTGGTGCTACATCTGAGACCCCATTTACCTTCTATGTTGTCCAGATCTCTAGTTTTCCATAAGGCTACAACCTATTTACCAATTTCTCACTCTGTCAAATCTTGCTTGTTTTGTAAATATGGTGGAAAATATGAATCTATGTATATATTCATATCTTCTTGATATTGATTTGATTGATCTACAATTAGTTTTTGCTATTTTTTTCATTTATATTCTTGGACAGATTTATGATAACTGAGATAAAACATTGTTCTTATAAGATGAAGATTGTGATCTCTTCCAAGGTAATTTCTATCAGTTTCTTTTTCTGAGGTACAAGTCACATTTCCCTGATTCTTTTGTATGTTGCAAACACAATATATTGAAGTAATTAAATTGCATAAAATGATTTTAAAATCTAAATTTCTGCATTAGAATTTAAGAAGACTAGAAAATCCATAAAATAAGAAATTAAGCAATGCACACATAAGCAACTCGTAAAATAAATCATATTGGAAATTAGAAATCAATGAAAATTAAAGCAGAATACATGTTAAATTCATGGAGTGTAGCTTTAAATGTGTTTAAATGACATATATTTGTGTATTTGGCACATGGTCCCACTATGCAGGTCAGACTTGCAGTGATCTTCCTGTTTTCAGGCTCCCCAGTGTTAGGATTACAAGCATACACCACCAACCCCAGACTCTGTTGCCAGCTCCGCATTACCCAGGGACCAGGCTGGCATGGCATGTGGGACTGGGGATCGAATCCTGGTCTCTGCACTTGCCAAAGCAGGTGCTTAATCTGCTGAGTTATCTTGCTGGCCCTAAAATTTATATCTTTAAACACACAAACACAAAAATACATATATACACACAAATTTATATTTAAATGAAGAATAATCTCAAATCAACTAAATATAATCTTAAAATATATATATATATAATATATATATATATTATATATATATATATATATATATATATATATATTCAAATCAAGAAGAAGACAGAAAATAGTAAGCTCCATCATGATAACTTTGTTTATAGCAATGTGTTTAAAAATAGTGCGGGCCGGGAAAATCATTCAACCCAGCAACCAGGCCCAGGTCTAGCACAGGAGTGAGACCTCCTTGGGCCCACTGGAAACTCATTCAACGCAGCAAGCAGGCCCAGCATGTGAGGTAGACAACTCTGAGTGCTGTAGGTTATGAGTCGGTACCGAAAGAAACAACAGGAAGAGCCGATGAATGTAGCTTCAGAGGTCTCACTGAGATCTGTCTCTCTCAAAGTGAGCCTAGAGCTCCAGAAGCATCTCAGTTTTACTTAGGGCCAAGGAACATGCTCATATGCATAATCACTTTAGTAAAGAAAGACTATAATCTTTGCTGACCTTTACTATTTGTCTAATGCTAGGCTTACACAAACATTAAATAACAATATTACAAGGACGGGAGAAAATTAACCATGAACATCCCAAACAAGGTAGGAGACAACAATCAAGGAGCCATCAGTATAAGTTGTTATCTGACTCCTTAAATCCCAGCTTTCTGGAATCCTCAAGTGACAACTTGCCCTGGGCTTTGTTTATTGTTCTCTGCTTCTTAAGATGCTAGTTTCTTATCTATACACCTCGGCCCTCTAGAAACCCTTTCCACCCATCAAACACACAGGTGTGTGATGTAGACCACTCGGGGCCCACCTGAGACTCATTGAACCAGCAACCAGGTTTACCACATGAGTGAGACCGCCCTGGGCCAGCCAGAAACTCATTTGAACTAGCTACCAGGACCAGTGAGCCCACTGTAAAAAACTGCTACAGAACTCCCTACAAAGAAACTAGAGACAAGACCCTCTTCCCCAGGAGATCCAGGAGCAGAACATCTTGCCAGAGTGGCACAGCAGGTTTACCTCCAAGGATTGAAGCAGGAAGAAGTGGAGCTCAGTAGTCAAACCCAAGCCATGCCCACCTGGACATGTTTGAACTTGGTAGATCCAGACCTGGTGCTAAGGTAGGAACTCTACCAAAGGTCTACACCAAAAGTCAGAGGGCAGGGCTATACAAAAAGGTGAGGAAAAGGGGCAAAATGTGCTCTCAGGCTCCAAGCCCACTCAGAACAAACACAAGAGAGAATAGCATAGAAGTTGGAAATCACACACCTGAAATCTCTGAAATAATAGCACCTGAAATAAACAACTGCAGAAAGGCAAAGAGGAAATAAAATCAGAAGTAAATTTGGAAGTAAAAAAAATAAATAATACCTATAATAAAAAAGTACTTAAGTGGTTCTAAAGACAATGATAAAAAATAGAGAATAGAAAAAGGATGGAATTTTAAATGAGCAATATAGGAAAGTAATAGAATGTATGAAGCAGATTTAAAGTGCTCTACAGGAACTTGAAACCTCAAACACATGCTGGCAAAACCATTTCAATGAAAGTGAAAATAGACTTTCAGATCTTAAAGACACCATTGCAATTAGTAAATCGATAAGAAAAGATCTCTTAATAATAACTAGGATGCCAGAAAAAATAATTCAACATCTGCAAAATGATGCAAAGATGAACAATGTAAGACTAATAGGCATCAATGAGAAAGAAGGAGTCTGTACAAATAATATGAAAAATATGAGAAGTAATAACAGAAAACTTCCCGTAATATGGGGAAACAATTTGACATTCAGATCACTGAAGTATATAGAACTCCAAATAACATCAACCCAATTAAACCCACACCCAGACATATAATAATCAAGATCCCAGAGATTCAGCACAGGAACAGTGTACTAAAAGCCACTAGAGAAAAGAAACAGATCAGATATAAAGGAAAAACCATTAGAATAACACCAGATTTCTCTTTACAAAACATCAAGTCAAGAAGAGGATGGATCACAGAACTTCAAGTCTTACAAGAAACAAATTCCAGTCCAGACTGCTATACCTTGCAAAACTCTTTCTCAAGTTCAGTAGAGAAGTGCAACACTTCCAGAACAAAGAACAACTAAAGATTTTCATGATGACAAAGCCAACCCTGCACAGTTTACTAAAAGATACTCTAGAGAAGGATCAAAATGACCACAACTCCCTGAAGGTGAATGGAAAGAACTCACCACGTAGGGCAAATAATTAAACAAAAGAGGTATACAAAAGCAGTCTTGCAACTATTCTTTTATATACAACAACAGAATATGTCTATCAGCATATTCTGCAAATAGAGTGCGCCTGCACGCTACGGATCATTATTCTCTCTGGTTCTACAGGGTGGATATCAAGGAAATAGCAGTAGCTCAGTCCCACAAATGACACTTGGCCACCAGTAAGCATCATAGACACTGTCCTTGTACAGGACATACTAGAACTTTGTGTGATATCCTATCCCCAAAATATTAGAAGTTCTGGTAATATATTTGCAATTCCAGTATTTATGCTATGTTTTATTCTTAGTAATTCTTTCTTACCATGGAAAATTTTTCTTAGTTGATATATTTGTATATATTAACCTATTCAAATACTATGCAAGTACTCTGAATTGATTATAGATTCATACATATGCCACATAACATTCTAGCCTCTAAGTTGGATTCATTATTTGATTTGAATTTTGGAACATTGTTTTGAAATATTTAATTTAATTTTAATTATTTAATATTTAATTAATATTATGAATATTGTTTAATTATGCTTTTTGTTTTATAATTTATACTGTATTTCTTTTTTTAAT
>PVJA010023050.1:0-33507 GCA_004027025.1 Myocastor coypus
GCTGGGATTACACGTGTGAGCCACCACGCCCGGCTCTGATTTACAGAGCCACCTTCTGATATCACCTTGTGCTGTGCCCACTTGTGCATCTGTGTGGGCCACACCACGTGCCCTGCCCTGGTGCAGGGACCACAAAGAGGCATTTTTGCTTCCTGGTGCATTAAATATCCTTGTATCCTCAGGCTCTGTCCTCCTGGACCTGGGTGCCAAGGCTGGGCTCTCTCTTTGCCAGCTCCCATGGCTGCACCTGTGTCGGTGCAGTGGGCCTGGGGCTCCCCAGGGGTGCCCCATTCACCCCGCCCGGAAATCCAGCTGTCTCCTGTCTGAGCATGGCTTCTCTCCTTCCTGCACATCATGTCAGTGACCAAACCCTGAGCCACAGTCACCCGTGGGACCTCTGTCTAAGATGCCAGGCACCCACTGGATGGCAGAGGAGCTGTGTCCCTGTGTTATGGTTTGTATCTAGTTGTCCTCGCAAAGCCTCGTATAAATCACGGAGCTGTCAAGCATGGTGCTCGAGGGGCGGGGCCAGAGGACCAGGGTGGGGCTTGAGGGGCGGAGCCAGCGAGGGGCGGAACCCGAAACTGACAGCGCGTGCCTCCCCCGCCCCTTCCCGTCCCTTGGCCTGTTTTGTAGGTTTGGGTGCGTTTAAGAGAATGGAGGTTTATGAAAGTCCCTGACCAGGTGTCCGGCCATAGCAGGTCCTTGACAGGCCCAGCACCATGGCACTTCCCGGGTCTTGTCTGAGCCCCCTGGACCCCCACTAGGACCATGCTCATCTGAGGAGCTTAGCAAAATACTGGGTACAGTCCGCATGACACAGAACACTCCCAGGGACTTCTTTATAGGAAAATTACTTTCACTGCAAGGAAATCAAAGAAGCCTGATAAGGATCTGTAAGCCAGATGAAAGGACTTCTCCAGCGTTAGTATGAAAGCTCCTTGTTCCCGGCAAGCAGGGATGGTTGGCCACAACACTTGGAAACCAGGAGAGTGATGAGGGGGGTTCCCAGCCACGCAGGCCCCTCTGGTCACTCTGACGGCTGCTGTGGACACAGGGCTACCAAGCTCCCACCCTGAAAGCTGCCTGGGTTGAGCCTGTGTTTCTAAAACTGAAGAATGAATCTTAGGAACAATGGAGGTTAAGAGGAGACTATATTTATTAGGGGAAAGAAAGCTTCTGTCCGAGAGAGGGCCAGAAGGGGAGCTGAGTGCTCTGTCAAGGAATCTGCCTTTTCTAGGGGAAAACCACAAGGTGAGGTGGGTCCAAGGTAGGAAACATGGAGCTTGCTAGGTGGGCAGGAGGTGGCTTGGGTGCGTCTAAGAGAATGGAGGTTTATGAAAGTCCCTGACTTTCTATTGGACAACCAATAAGATTATAAGCACCACTGCTCAGGTAAAATTGACCAAATCCAAAACTAAATGGGAAAGCGAGTCACATGTAGCAAGCGGGCAGGAATACAGAATGGGGGGGCGGGGCTCTTCCTATAGGGGACTGGGTTAGTGACTCTTCTGGGGTTTTTCAAGGTGAGGAATATCTACGATGCCCCTCCCTAGGGAATTATGTGGGGTACATTTGTTTGTTTGCTTTTGTTTTTTTTTGAGACAGGTTCTCACTATGCAGTTCAGGCTGGCCTCGAGCTCACTTTGTAGGCCAGGCTTGGCTTCATTTGTGCATCGACTTTCCTGCCTCAGCCTCCCGAATGCTGGGGTTACAGGTGTGCAACACCGTGTCCTGCCTGGAGGAAAGGGGTTTGCATCACAGGAGAGGAACACAGATCAGGAGACTTGTAGGGAAGAGGGAGAGGGCAGGGGAGGGGCAGGGAAGAAGAGGGGAGGGGAGAGGAAAAGAGGGGAGGGAAGGGAAGGATTCAGAACTGTCTCTATCAGAGAAAGAGCATTCAGGGAAGAGGAGCGGGGTGCTCAGGCTGGGAGAGATAGCTTGGTGGACTGAGCACCTGTTCTGCCAAGCACAAAGACACCAGTTCGATTCCCAGTACCACATGCCACTCTGGCCCTGCCCCCCTCCCCACATGCTGTGCCAGCCATTGACATGGGGCATGGTGGTGCACACCTCTAATTCTAGCACTGGGGAGGCTGAAAACAGGAGGATCACTAGGAGTTTGTGCTGTGTAGTAAGACTCTGTATCCAATAGAAATAAATAAATGATTAAAAAATGAGTGGTGCGCTTTAAACAAAGAACACCTGGGGAACAAGAAAGAGAACTTACACATTAAAAAGTTACAGAATAAAAAAAATGTAAAGATAATAATGATAAAAGGGTGGAGGGAAAATATGAAGAAATCAGCAGGCAGAAAACAAGTGAACAAAAAAATGGAAAATGAAAACATATGAAAATATCCAACTGATTATCACGTGGCAACGAAACAGGCAGGGTGAAGAATGTGGAGAAACAGCTACCAAAGCAAGACTCCAGGTCCCCAGGACTAACTGGAGACTATGGATAGAGACAGAGGAAGGGCTGAGTGTCCAGGCAGGCCGTGGACCAGGCCAGGGCTCCAGCAAAGGGGGCCTGCGGCTCCCGGCCTGCACCAGCAGAGGGACACTGGGGGTGGTGGCACTGGAGTCTAGAACCAGAGGGCCCCTGGGCGTGCGCACAGCACTGCACTTTCCTTCCAAGACTGCCTCGGTCCTCCTCTGCCCTCCTCTCTTGGGCCTCCTCACCCCTTGCCCACCTAACCCCCGGACAGTCCCCAAGCACCCAGCCAGCCTGGGTTGGGAAGAGCTTCGAGTCACCAGCCCTGGAGGTGCCCACCCATTCCTGCCTCCCAGCCTGTGGTCACAGCGAGCCCCTTGTGACCTTTGGAGACAGATGTTTCCTGCCCTCGGCAGAGGCTGTGTCAGAGCTCAGGCCAGCTGTGGGCTGCCACCCTCCCGCCAGCCATGGGCTCTGGTGCGCTGCTGCCGCTGCTGCTCCTGGGACTAGAAGGTAAGGTGCAGAGGGCCACACCTGCCGCCCTGTCCACAGCCGGCCGGAGGGCAAGTCCCCCTCCCTCCTGCTTTCCTCTCGCAGGCTGGAGATGTGCTGGTGGCCGCCCTGAGGAGCTGAGGGTCCCCGTGGGGGGCTCCATCCAGGTGCAGTGCCACTACCGGCTGCAGGATTTCCGGGCGCGGAAGGTGTGGTGCCGTTTCTCGCACGAAGGCTGCCAGCCCCTGGTGACCTCGGCGGTGGACCGCAGCGCCCCGGGGGACAGGCGCACGTTTCTCACCGACATGGGCGGGGGCCTGCTGCAGGTGGAGATGGTCACGCTGCAGGAGGAGGACTCGGGCGAGTATGGCTGCCTGGTGGAGGGCGCCTCGGGGCCCCACCTGGTGCACACTTTTGCCCTGGAGGTGCTGCCCAAGGGTGAGCTAGCCCAGCCCCCTCCCTCACCCAGGGCCCAGCTGCTGAGGCGGGGCGGGAATTCCCTTGGATAGCTGTGCAGGCGGTGGAAACCACATTGGTCTGGAAGACAGAGATAAGGGCCCCCCTTCCCACCAGCCTCTGCTCCCAGCTTTCCTACAAACTTTTTCCCCTCCTGTATTTGGTACAGGATCTACAGGGTCCACAGGGTCTTACTATGTCGACTGGACTCCTAGTGATTCTCCTGTTTTCAGCCTCCCGGGGGGTGCAATTATAGGCCAGCGTCACCACACCCAGCCTCAATTGCCCTCTCAGTGCACCCCGCGGGCGGGGCCAGCACAGCATGCCACACCCAGGAGGGGATCAAACATGGCCCCTGCGCTCTGCCTAAGCAGGCGCTTTAGTCTGCTGAGCTATCAGGCTGGCCTTTTTCCTACATACCTGATGATCTATCTATCTATCTATCTATCCATCTATCTATCTATCTATCTATCTATCTATCTATCTATCTATATTTGTAGACATATCGATATATATATAACCAAGGCTTCATTATGTAGTTCATGCTGGCCTTCAACTCATGAAGCTCAGGCTGGCTTTGAACTCACAGCAATGCTCCTGCCTCAGCCTCCTGAATGCTGGAATGACACAAGTGTGCCACTATGCCTGGCTGAATTTAGAAATGCTTTAAACAAAGCTGAATTTGAGCATATAATCTGAAATTAATTTTTGTACCTTCCAGGTTTTTTTTTTTTTTGAACCAGGGATTGAACTCAGGACTTTGCACTTGCCAGGAAGCCAGGCACTTGTGCCCCTGAGCTATCTCCCCAGTCCCCCAGTTTTTTTTTTTTTTTTTTAAATTTATATTCTTACAACATTTGTTGTAAGACTTACAGCTTTGTGGACCAACATCTTAATTAACTGTCCTGTCAGCGGCGGGGGTCCGATCCACAGGATCAAGACCTGATCTTCTGCAATTCACTCAGCTTTTGAGGTGCAGAGTGTCCCTGAGATTCAGCACCAAGTGCTCGACCCGAATTTCAGTGCAGAAACTGGGTTGCTTTTATAGCTTTCATCCTCACAACCCACATCTTTCCAGCATCTAAGTTTCTATTTCAATTTTAAAATGTAAATATTATTATTAGGAAACTACTGTATAACGGAGACAACTGCTGCTTTTTTAATGAATACTGACCTCCCCACCCCTCATTGCTTGGTCTTTTTATTTTCGAGGAATTTGCGTCTCCAAACAATGAAGGGAAGAAAGGCATCTTCCCTGCTCTTATTTTTCCCCTAAGTAAGAGGAGGGCTAAGTTGTTCTTGGAAGTCCTGCCGTCTCCATCAGCGGCTACTGTTCTATAAGCAGATCCTCTTTAGTCCTTGTTACTCGCTGTCCCCCTCACCCCGAAACTCTGAGGTCTACGTCCCAGCAAATGAATAAATGGATAGGAGAGAGCGGGCAACCCCTGCAATGGGCGGGTGGGAGGCGCCCTCGTCTAGGGCTTGCGTGCATGCGTGCGTGCGTGTGTGCGTGCGTGTGTGCGTGCGTGCATGAGGCTTGTAGCCCCGCAGGCACCGGCTGCCGAGAGGGTCATCACCCAGCTGTCTCCTTGGCAGCAGGAGGGCAGAGCATGTGCAGCAGGATGGATAGTTTTCCAATAATGATCTTTACATTTGAAAACTGTAAGAGACATTTAGATACTGGAAAGACGTGGGCCGTGAGAATGAAGCCTACAGAAGCAAGGTGGTTTCTGTACAGAAATTTGGCTTGGGATGCTGACTTGTTTGCGCTCACCACATTCTGATGTCCGCTTTGGTGCAGGCAGGGAGCAGCAATGGCAGATCTCTCAGGAACGAGGCAATGGCTGTATCCTGGGACCCCTGCAAGGACTGGCTGGGTACCCGAGATGTATTATGACCCAAGGAGCCAACCCTGGGTCTTGGTACTGGGAGCACATGGTAGGGTGACAGAAACCTTGTCCAGGGCTGTTCAGGGACCAGCAGGCTCAGCTGGAAGACAAGGGGTCGGTGCCTGGCCAGGACCCACAGCGGGCGCCCTTCCAGAGTCCTTAGAGCCTCTGCTTCCTGGCTCCATCACCCCCAGTCCTTGACCTCCACCAGCCATGGAGCCCACAATACGCCTGCTCCACTTGCTGTGTCCTTCTGACCCAGCTCCTGGCCTGGGAGAGGAGGAGGTGAAAAAGGAGGCAAAGGAGGAGGAGGAAGAGAATCACTGGACTGGGACCCTAGCTGAGGATCACTTTTCAGACCCTGAAGGCAGCGCCAGCTCTTGGGAGCTCAGCCAACATAAGCGGTAGAGAAAACGCTGGGTTCGGTGGCTGGGAGGAGGGGCTGGTGATGTCATGATTCCTTCCACCCCTGCAAAACTTCTCTCTCTCTTGAGAGAGAATATATATATATATATATATATATATATATATATATATATATATAATATAAATTTTTTTTTCCATTACTGGGGATTGAACTCAGTACCTTGACTTGCCAGGGGAGGGCTTATTCTACTGAGTTATCTCCCTAGTCCTGACCCCTGCAGAACTTCTGAGGGCAGGCAGGCAGGCATCCCAGCTTGACAAGAGGCCCAGCATCCTGTGGATCTTTTTTTTTTTTTTGTATTATGGCTGGCTCAGCCTGCCTCGGGGGTGGGGCTGGCACAGCACGTGGTGCCAGGGCTCAAACAGCAGTCCCTGCAGTTGCCTAAGCTTTCTTAAGCAGGTGCTTTAGACCACTGAAACATCTTGCTGGCCTCAACCATTATCTTTTTTTTTTTTTTGAGGGACCAGGGCTTGAACTCATGCCTTTGCAATTGTCAGGCAGGCACTTGTGCCACGGAGCTATCTCCCCAGCTTCTGCAGATCTTTTGCCAGCTTGCCTCCTGCCTCAGGACTAATCCTGCCCATCCCTTCTGTCCTCAGCGTCCCCTTGATGTGGGGTGTGTTGCTCCTGCTGGGCCTGGTGCTGGTGGCTGTGGTGCTGTTGGTCGTGATGGCCAAAAAGAAAGGTAAGTAT
Organism: Myocastor coypus; assembly: GCA_004027025.1. Classification (NCBI taxonomy): domain Eukaryota; kingdom Metazoa; phylum Chordata; class Mammalia; order Rodentia; family Myocastoridae; genus Myocastor; species Myocastor coypus. The sequence continues at coordinate 6,395 of PVJA010023050.1, forward strand.
CTGGGGACCACCCATCTCAGCCCAGGTCGACGTGTCCAGTATCAGTCAGTTTTGGGGATGAGGCAAGGTGTTTGGGTCTACACTGTGCTAAAGGGAGTTTTGGGAGGATCTAGTCAAGCTCTTACACCCCAGAATTCCCATGGAGTGGAGGGCTGGGGGAGATTCAGTAGGGCGACGAGAAAAAGGAAAAAAAGTGGGGGGAGTGAGCCTGAAGGAAGGAGGATAGGGAGGGGTTCCCGGAGTGGGCTGGGCATTCCGGAGACAAGCTGGGGATGGGGTGGGGGTTGGGAGGGAAGACAGAGGGCAAGTGCCCTGGAAGGAGGTTCCGGAGGCTCCAGAAAGGAGCAAACGGACGGGCGTGGGGTTGGCCCGCAAGTGGTTGCCAATTCCGCAGGGAACAGACTTGGAGTTGGAGGCCCGTTCCAGAGCAGCAGAACTTCCGATATGGTAAGAGGCCTCTGCAGGTCCCGCCTCTCCACACACACACACACACACACACACACACACACACACACACACACACACACTCACACTCACTGAGCTGCCCAGGAGGATGGGTGGTGAGCGATGGCGACACAGGCCAGGTCAGGCCCTTTCCCATCACCATAAACTCGGTGCCCATGATTTCCTGGAGTAGCCCAGCCTGCCCAGATGTGGCGATGAGCTTGGGCTTGAAAATCTTCCAAGCGAAGCCCACCTGCCCTGTGATGGACTTAAGATTCAAGAAACTGACGTGGTGGGGGTCCTGCTTCCCACCGGAGGGAGCGACGCAGGGAGAGCCCCGCCCTTCATCCAGCTGCCCTCTTCCGCGCAGGCGCAGGACCCGTCCTCAGAAGCCCACCAGGCTGGTGACTCTGGGATGGCAGAAATCGTGCCGTATGTGAGGCTCGACTCGCCACCCTCCTTTGACAACACCACCTACACCAATCTGGCGCTGGAGCCTCCACCAGGAAAAGCCCCGGCCCCACCCCCGCCCTCTCCTCCCCCACTGCCTCCCAAGGTTGTGATGTCCCCCAAGCCTGTCACCTATGCCACAGTCATCCTCCTGGGAGGGGACAAAGGTGAGCTGACCGAGGGCTCTCCCAGCAGTGCAAGCCCACCTAGCTAAGCTGTTCACCACACTGGACCCCCAGGGACTGTCCCTGGGGCTGTGGGCATCTGTCCAACCCACGAATGGCCTAGATTAGTGGTATTGGACCTATGGCATACATGCCACCTTGGGTTGCTTATATTATTAAAAGCTCTGAAAGGTTCACCATCACTGCCATATCCATGGAATATTACCACTGCAGCCAGGGTCCTGGGGTGTAATCTGATACCCCAACATTACCAACAGGGAAAGTGTTTTCAGGCCAATAACCTACTCTGCTGGGGCTTCTGCTATGCCATAATAAGCCCTAAGGGATAAGATGAGTCCTCCATTTGCTGGGTCAGGCAGCAAAGGATCCAAGTCTGACTCCGTCCAGCCCCGGACCAGCCGGGGGTCGGAAGACTCTGAGAGCCAATGTTGCACAGCCCTGTGGCCAGCCAGTGAGGCAGTGCTTTCTTCCCAGTCAGAGCCCTGTGAGGCACCAGGGGCGCCAAAAAAGATTTCTTCAGAAGCAGTTCTGGCCTTTCAGGATGCCTGGAAGTGCACGTTCTTTGTGCTTAGATCCAGCAAGCGCTGCTTTCTGTCGGGTATCTTGGGAGCAAGTGACATGGTATTCTGTGACAGTGTGCTGGGCAGGGGGCAAGCAGTGAAAAGTTGAAGGAGATCCAGGACAGATGGGGCGTGGGCTGCAACCAGGAGGAAGAACAGAGATGACAATGGGCCTCGCGTCAACACGTCTTCACCTGGCCATTCATTCCCAGCTTTAGGAGCTCTTCTTCCTGAGCCCTCTGTGCCCAGCTTGACTTAGAGAAACTCATCCCACGATCATACTTTACTTATTGCATTTAGGACAGGGTCTACAGGGCTTCACTACTTAGATCAGATCTGTAGTGATTCTGTTTCTCAGCCTCCCAAGTGCTGGGGTTATAGGCGCGCCACTATACCTAGTCTCAGTCGCTATCTCAGGGTGCCCTGGGGGTGGGGCGGGCGCAGCATACAGGGGATCGAATCTGGCTGCTGTGCTCTGCCTAAGCAGGTGCATTAGTCCACGGAGCTACCTGGCCGGCCTCATAATTACTTTTACTGCACTGTTTATCTCTTTAACAGAAGATATAATGTATGATCATTCACTTACCTATAATCCATCTCCCTTACTAAAATGGCAATCTCATGAGGGCAGTTCTGACTTAGGAGCCCCAGTTGGATAATGTACGTACACACAATACACGATGTTACTTTCTCCTTCCTCCTCTGGTATTTGTTCAAGGGTGAGCAGTGAGTCCAGTGGTCAAGCTCCCCAGGGAGATGCTACAAACCAGTTCTTCTGGGGAACCTCGGGACATGGATGGAACTGCTAGGGGGCTGTCAGGAAAGGCTGAGTCTCATCCCAGGGGTGAAAGGTCCAGGGTCAGGGGACTTGCGGTGCCTCAGCCTACTTCACCAGTTTGAGAGGGTGTCTTCTGGGAGCCGATCACAGTGTGCATCACTGAGTAGGTACTTAGAATGTTTACTGCACAAGTGAGGCTTCTTTTTTTTTTCCTAGATCAGGCCAATCTTCAAAAGCTGGATGCATGTAAGAAAACAGGCAACACCCTTCTTCATAAGATCACGGGTGATAAATGCACAGACACTATAAATGAGCCACATTCTTGGGAGAAGGCACAATCCAAGGGATGCTTTATTTTGAAAAGAATATAAGCCATGCACAGTAAACATGGAGAGCTTTACTCCCTCCCCGCTTTCTGAGTGGTTAGTCCCTAGGACACAGGCTTGGAAGAACGGCAAATACAGTACAGGTGAACCACTGTCGTGGCAGGAGCAACCTGATGGAACCAAAGTCGAAGGGAAAGCAATGGCCCCTAGCGTCCCTGCAGAAGGCCTGCAGGCTCCCTTCATCCAAGGCCAGCCTCGTGCCTTGCTCACCTAAGGTGATGCCCCCCCATTAACTCAAGATCTAGGCCAGCTTGTCCTTATCATGTTATGGCCTGCAGCTCAGGCTGAACTTGTCCCAGGCACTGTAGTTTGCTTGGGCCCTCACCCAAGGAAGGTGGTGTTAGTGACAAGGACAGTGCTCGAGGAGTGACCGTCGCGTGCAGAGCAGGAAGGTTGGAAGGAAGACGATGTCCAAAGGCCTGGAAGCTGACTCTGGCCATGTAGGAGTGCTCATCTGCCTACAGAAGCCAGAGCCAACACTCACCCTAACCCAGCAGCCACGAAATACACTGCCACAGTCAAGCTGTTTTTAGTATTTTTATAAATTTATTTTAAAAAATAGCAATTGCAATGACATCAATGATTCATGACCTGGAATTTTTCTGCCAGGGGCACACAGCTGAATCCGGAGGGAAAGCCAAGGAGTTATGACGGGGCACCCTGTAGCCAGAAAATGCTGTTCGCCTAGTGGTACAGACACGGACATGTTCCGTGTACCACTGCCAGTAAGATATACACATCTACAGTTGTCCTACAAAACGGTGACAGAACTGTGCAGGCATCTGTCTGTCCACTCTGTATCCTCGAGGTTGTCACTACAGTCAAAACAGCAAGTGAGTAAAAATTTGTAGTAAAGGAAAAATAAATCAGTTCCCTGCCCCCACCTGTGGGCTACTGTAGTGGCTAAAACGGCCACAATAAAAAGGGTCCTGAGCTAACTGAAATGCAGGGACAAAACGACAACTGAAGCATTTCATTTCAAGACAAGTCAAACTTGTCCCTCAAAAAGAAAACAACAATCTGAGGTTTGCTATGTACAAACTTACACACGGAAATAAATAGAATTTCAGAGCTGCTGTCATAAGAACTACAAACCAGGTCTCCGAAATTGCTTTGTCAACTACTCATCTTAGATCCCTAAACTAACAGAGAGAAACTCATGGGCCGTGAAGTTTCTGGGGAGCTTACGGGGGTCAGCCCCTCGCTGTCTCCCAGGGTGAGGAGGAGGCTGTTTCGCCTGCAGTTTTGCATAGTCTGACACTACCATTTCTGCCAGTACAACGGTAGTTCATGATGTTTTTGTCTTCATACAGGTAATGTCAAAGGTGACGCATCTTTACTCCTGGGATTTAAGCTAACCCCTAATGGCTGTCGTAACTGTTGTGTTGTCTGCTGAGAAAGCAGCCAGCTCTTCTGAAATCTTGCCTTGGGTTCTCCCATGTAGAAGGGAGATTTCTGGGGTCTGGCCCGACCCTGAGGACAAGCCTGCTTTTGGCCACAAGGGCATCTCCGCTTCTAGTCTGTAACTTAGGCCCATAGTGTAGGTGCCCAGGGAGAGGGGAAATAAGTACAAACAGCACCTGAGAATCAGCTGCATGGCAAAGACATGGGAGAGAAAGGAAGAGCGTCTGCTCGGGGGCCGGCCTAGAGCCAGCACCAAGCGCTGCTTGCGGGGGGAGCCAGCACCCACCTCCAGTCACGCAGAGGACCTGGTTTCTGCCTGGGACAGCGAGAGCCAAGTACTCTCCAGAAACCTCCAAGGACCAAATCTGACTTCTCCTATTAGTACGTGCCAAAAGGTTTACATGTAAATACCTATCAATCTTTTCATCTCAATGACCCAGACCTGGCATCTATCCGATGGGGCAGCAGGCTCTCTATCCACCTACGGGTGGCTGTTTCTCCTCCTAGTGAGACTTGTGAGCCGCCTGGTTCCTAAGCACTGTCACAAGTGACTGAAGAATTCTCACCCACTTCTCTGGCAGTTACTGCACATAGCCCTAGTGCTTCTACACAGGAGCTACTGGAGTTAGCTCTATACACAGGAAATGCAGTTTCAAGGTCCAGTGCCTACCAAGCTGTCTTAAAAACAGCCACAGCAGAAACTGTACTTGAAATGGTCTTTCACAGGAGGTAAAGAAAACCATAGTGGGTAAAAGATTCAGTGATATATGCTTAGGTGCTCTGTCTAAATCATCAACCCAACATTTGGGCAGATTCTTACTATCACAGAGCAGATGACTGTAACTCTAAGAATTTGTTGGTTCCACCACAGTCTGGAACTTCCTTGTAGGAAGTCACCTCTGACTATGAAGTGTCCACTCAGTCAGCCTGAGCTCCCTGGAGGGGATGCATCAGGGTTCCAGGAAAGGAAAAGGCTGCAGGTCTCCATCACATAGGCCAAGAGTGCTTTGCTCTGTGGAGATGGCTGGCTGGCTTCCACCCATCCACATAAATGCTTGTGTACTGCTGGGTAGGCAACTGTCTCCTCATATCAGCTGAATTCGTAATACGCCAATAACTTCAACAGCTGGAAACAGGTCCTGACTGAAAGGGTGAGACAAAGGCTGGCAACTTCTGTTTCCGAGACACTGCTGCAATTGTAATACTGAGCCACTTAATAAATTAAGTGGGTTCTGTTCTGTAGAAAGGGCAGAGTGTGATCGTAGTGTGCCACTGGAAGTTGATTTCCTGGAACAGCGGGAAAGGCAAGGAATATGACCTTGATCAGCTCCACTGCATCTCCCAAGTGGGGTTAGGACACTCGGATGATCTGTGTCATGGCTTCTTCGTCGGCCTGGTTTGGATCCTAGAGACAAAGACAGCATGGTAAGGGTTAAAGCCCTCCACGAAAGCGTCAGGCCACTGCCAGCTCTTACACCGTGTCGTCAAGGGAAAACATATCTTTGAGAAGTAAACAAAGTCCTATAATGTATTCAAGTTTGAAGATGCAGTTTATAATGGAGGTCTTAAAAGCCTGGCCCTCCACCAAGAGGCTCTCTAGAACGAATAGCAGCACCTTCTTCCTTGACACAATGAGTTGTGCTCTGTCCTGAACAGTACTCAGATGGCTACAAAAAACACCCAGAGGGCCATGACCACAGGCTATGATTGTATCTTGACTTTCTGATCAACACACCTAAATCCTGAGTGAATGTTTAGCAAGGCTGAAAAAAGCACTAGGATCTACATAATTTAATGTAGTCATTTTGCTGATAAACTGGAAGCCTGAACAGTGATTTGCTTGGACTACAGCCAGAAGGTGAGGAGCCCAGCACCAGCTTACTCCTAAATCTTCTGGCTCCCATTCAACCGTGGGCATTGGCTCTCACGTAACATATGGTGCTAGTCCATTAGGAGGCTTCTGCAATGCTCCACACCAAGCTCCCTTTGATGCTTCAGCAGGCAAGGTCGAGGAAAGAGCTACAGAATCTGAGGGTGTCAGATCTTGGTGACGCGCCATGCACAGCACTAACAGGCGCCTACCGCGTATTCCTGCACGAAGGCCTGAAACATCCTTGTGATGTACCCGACAGCTTTCTGTTTTACTGATGAAAGCGACTAAGATAGGCTCTAAGCACCATGACGACGAAGGCCACACTGTCAGCACCTCTAGGTGAAGTTTCTGGCACAGAGCTCCTACTCATGAGATGCAGCACTGTAGCACAGCTGAGGACTGACAGCGCTGATGGAGCCGGCAGTGCCCATGCGGGGGCACCGAGGACACCTGGTCTGCCTGCTAAGAGGAGAGTGAGTCATAGCTGCTTAGAAGCTCCACAGAAATTTGGTATTCTTGGGAAGAAGACTAGATAGAAACCACACTGCTTAGAAAGACGCATCTGGCAGAAGTTCAGAGACACTGTGACAGTATGGTGTCCTGTGACGATGAAACATGACTGCCTTGGTTAGAGGGAGGAATCATGAATTCAGCGAACGTGTGTGTGTGTGTTCAGAACGAATGCAACTTCATGCTGAGTCCAACAAATACAACAGAGGACAAAGCCTCCACCCTTTGTATATTCAACTGAAGGCAACATCTTTGAGCCATCAGACACATGGAACAGTCTGAGTTGTTACACACTGAAGATGACATTGTGCAAAAACACCCGCTTAGGCAGATGCAGGGGCCGGGGGTTTGATCCCTCAGGTGCCACGCCAGTCCTGCACATTGAGATGGTGACTAAGATTGGGTGTGGTGGCACATGCCTATAATCTCAGTGCTTGGAGGTCGAAAACAGGAGGATCACTATGAGTCCAACCTGTGTAGTGAGATCCTGTAGACCTTGTACTAAATACAAAAATAAAATAACAAAATAAAATTTTTTAAAAAGGCAAGCAGAGCAAAGACCAAGAAGCAAGAAAAAATGAAACTAGAGATGAGCAGGAGCCAGCGCATGGGGACTCGTGGCCAGGCAGGACTCTCGATTTCAGGAGGCGCTCACAGGAGGGGTAATGGGAAAGCTGGGGCTCAAGCAGGCCAGTAATGCGCTATGACGTGTGCTTAGGGATGACAGATGTGGGGACTATGACGAGAGAACGGAAGTAGGAGGAGGAAGACCAGGCAGGCAGCGATTTTATTAATCTAAACCAAAGAAGAAAGGACTAGATTAGGCTGCTATTAGTTTGGAGGGCAGAAAAGTAAATCAAATTATATTTTAGAGATAAAAGAGGACTTCTTCAACAATTGGACTATTGGAGCTCTAGTAACTGGCTGGAAGGATATATTACCTGTTGACATGAGTGACTGGTTTATGTGCGATAAAGAAACAAACTAATGGCGTATACCTGTAATCCCAGCACTTGGGAGGCTGAGGCAGGAGGATTGCTGTGAGTTTGAGACTAGCCTGGGCTACAAAAGTGAGCTCAAGGCCAGCCTGGACTACATAGTGAGACCTGGTCTCAAAAAGACAAAAAAAAAAAAAAAAAGAAAAGAAACAAACTTGAGAGCTGCTTACCGGAAGGAAATGCCTATAACTAGTGGAATTAAATATGTACAAGCCAATGCATCACATAGTTAACAAAATGCACTACATCTAGGTTTGAATTTCTTCTTTTTTTTTTTTTAAATTTATTTTATTTATTTTTTTCTTGTTTCAGAACTTTTGTTTGTTTATTTACTTTCATGGCCAGCTCAGCGTGCCCTGAGGGCAGGGCTGATGCAGCATGTGGTGCTGGGGATAGAATCGCAGTCCCTAAAGCCGCCTGCAGGCGCTTTAGACCACTGAGCCATCCTGCCGGGCCCCTAAATTTGAATTTCAATTAAGCATTTCAGTAATTTTGGTTATGATCTTAGGCAAATTAGTCCTCAAAGTCCCAGATTCAATTCTAGATTTGGGACAACAGATACTTCCCATCTTACTGGCACTGAAGATGCTGGGAAGACACTCTAGAGAAAGCCAAAGGCTCATCCAAGTGCTGGGCAGTGCTGCCGGGCACTACTACTGACACTACTGCCATGAAGAGAATAATCACTGAAAAATTAACCAGAAAATTTCAGAAAGGAATCAACAGTGATGACTGGGGAAGAATGACTTTTTCTCTTAATTCAGAGAAGCCACTAAATTAAACTCTTTTAGTGCTTTGAAGACCAAAGAAAAACCTCAGACACAGCACTACACTCAGCTTAGAAAAATGTGTGGGCTCTGAATGTGAAAACACAAGGACACTGCTGAGGCTACCCTCTGCAAGACACAGTGGTGACAACGACAAAGTGGAGAGGGAAGAGTCTCTTTACCTGCATGTGGGGACTGTCCTTTTCTTTAGGAGAGAAGAAACGTCCACCTTCACCTCGCTTCCGGGCCATGGCATGACGGTGCCGGGATTCGTGCAAGTATTTCTGAAAGTAAAGAAATATACCCACTCAGGAACTAGCCAGAACCAAGTGTCAGCCAGCGTAGGAATTTCATCTGTAGATGTGGAAGATGGCTCTATCCAACCTGCAGGGATGAGGAAGGAAGACTGAATTACAGAAAAAGTGCTGACTTGGTCAGTGGGTAAGACGGCAGCTAATCACACATCGCCACCATCAGAATAGGAATGAACTTAAAAAGAAAAAAAGAATGGGACTGTGAGCTAGAAGGTACAGCCAGCCAGCGTCATCTCCCAGGGTCTGCCCTTTGGCTCAACAGCCCAATGTGGGCTGGACAAACAGCCATGCTGTTCCAAATCTGTAATTCCTATCCTGATCTTAAGGTAGGCAGGGAGCGGGTAACCGGAATCTGGCCAGTGAGATTTGTGTCTCTGTGGGAGAGAGTACCATGCTCACTCCCTCTGCTCCCAGGCCAGAGTCCAAGCAGCATGGACTGCGGACAGTATGCTAAGAATACCAGAGTTGAGGAGCAGGATGGGTCTTCAGAAGCGCAGAGATGCATAGCAGCTGGGGAGGTATTTTTCTGTAGACTTCCTTCATATAAGGAAAAAAAGCCCTGCCAGGGATATAGCTCATTGGCACAGTAGGCACCCAGTAATTACAAGGTCTTCAGTTTGATTCCTAGCACACACAAGTTTGCAATTAAAAAGATCATTTAGGGCTGGGGAGATAGCTTGGTGGTCTAAGCACCTGTCTAGCAAGCACAAGGACCTGGGTTCTATCTCCATAATCCCAGCACTGGTGAGGTGAGATAAGAAGATCACTACGAGTCTGCATAGCCAGGCTCTGTACCAAATAAAACAAAAATAAACAAATAAATGTACAGATCTCACAAAAACAAACAAACAAACAAACAAACTTTTAAGCTACTGGTTTATATGGATACTATAGCTGAAGTCACACATAGCAAATGCTAACTACTGTAAAACACAAGCCTAGCTTCGGCTGTTTGCAAGTACTCCAGCTAACACACCCTGTGAAAAGTGTATGGGAAACAGGACTCCACCATGCTCTTCCTGGGCCATAGCACCAAACCTACCCTTCTTTCCTTTGGAATTTTCCCTTCTGCCTCTAGCTTGGCGCGGGCCTGCCTCCTCTTAAGGATGCGGTGGTACTGCTTGGCGTTCACATAGAGGGGCTCCTCCTCCAGCATCTCTGCCCCAGGCAGTGGGATTCTTTGGATAGCAGGCACCGAGCCGGCTCCAGGTACCATCTGTAGGAGAGGAAAGCAGAGCTCAGGACTGGCACACACTATGGACATGGCCCGCTAATCTTGCTTCTGATGGCTACAAAAAGATCTCAAAAAATACTTGGGTAAGTAAAGTATCCTGGAAAACATTTACATGAAGCCTGAATTTTAAACAGATACCCCAGAAGATGCTGTCACTGGGGCTCAGAAGCCATTGAAAATGAAGTGACCACACCCAGTGTGTGTCGTCTGTGGCTTCATGCCACACAATGACTAGAAATAGGTTCAGACTTATGGGGATTCTCCTGCCTCAGCCTGCCCTGTGCTGAGATTACAAGCATGAGCCATCATGCGTGGTTTCAGTGGTCCAGAATGGCAGCAAGGCATGCATTACTGGGGATCAAACTCTTGCATTTGCCAAGCAAGTATTTAGACAGCTACTCTATCTCCCTGACCCCACAAGCCTAATTTTTCCAAGCACACAATCCCCTACTGTAGCCTACCCACCAGGTCACAGGCTCTTGTACCCCACTCTACCCATTCCCAACCACAGCCACTCTGAATAATGACACTGATTCTTCTGGTCTTCCCCAGTTCTTCAGAGCTCTATGGCTTATTCTTAAGCAATCCACCTTAGCCTCTGGGCACTTACACCCTATTTTGAAGGCATTCAGCTTTTACTCATGGCACCCAATTCTCCTTAACTTTTTTTTTTTCTTCTTCAGGACTGGAGTTCCAACTCAGGACCTTGCACTTGCCAGGCAGGCACTTCTGCCATGGAGCTATCTCCCCAGCCCCAACTTCTTAATAATTATATCACACATCTCTTGCTTTCTCTGCTGATTAATCTGTTAATTATCACAACATACACCCCATTTCCAAAACATCAGTAGCTCATTTCCCCCTCATTATCTGAATTCTGATAATAATAAAATTAGTCACACCGGTCTCTCACCAGCACAGAATAACCTACAGCACCAAGCATGTGTTTATAACAATTACAGGTCATTACAATCTTACTGTACAAGTGAATCTCTCTGAGTGACTTAAAGGCTCATTTTATTTTATTTATTTATTTTTTATTTATTTATTTTTTTTGTCTTTTTGAGACAGGGTCTCGCTATGCAGTTGAGGCTGGCCTTGAGCTCACTTTTGTAGCCCAGGCTGGTCTCGAACTCGCACCAATCCTCCTGCCTCAGCCTCCCGAGTGCTAGGATTACAGGCGTGAGCCACCACGCCCGGCTTAAAGGCTCATTTTAATTTAAAGATATCAAACATTGTAGCCGAGATTGATTGATTGATTGTTTCATTCATTCATTCACTCTTGTAGAACCAGGGATTGAACTCACGACCTTGCACTTCCCAGGCAAGTGCTTATTCTACTGAGCTATCTCCCCGGCCCGCAGCCAAGTTTTAGAAGATAAAGGTGGGTAAAAGATAGTTCTGACATATAACATACTGCTATTAATTGGTCTTTTTATACTAACAAATATACACACATATACATACACAACTTGAATCTTTGGAAATTTTAATTGTGCCATCAACTTTGGAAAAAGTAATCCCAGCTTACTGTATTCGGCTGGCACTGTACAGAAATTAACAGCCATACTGGTCTAGAAGTGTTTAATGTCTTTCCCCATTTGCACAGGGGTAAGGCACAGTATTAAATATGTAAAGTCTTATCTACATGGTTTTGATTACAGAAACTAATAAAGTATTCTCTAAATAACGGGGAAAGAAAAAGACAGTAAGTTCAAGAAATGTGCAAAGACAAATGCATGGCAAATTCAAGTAGAGAACAGCAAGCCGAGCCATCCGATTCCTTACCATGACCATTCCTCCCGAGTTGACTACATTGCCGGCCACTGGCAGTGTCACAGTGACGGTTCCTTGGCCACTGCTGGTTGTGTTGGTGTTGGTTCCTGTCTGTACAATTTGTGCTCCTGCCAGACTGGCTGCTGGGATGGTGATCATGCCTGAAACAGGGACTGTGACTTTAAGAAAATAGAACATAAACAGGCACACAGAACAGGAAGAAGGGAACACAGTTAGTCCCTCTTCTGTCTGGCACACCCTCATCAATCCCAGAAAGACCCAGCAGAACCTGCTCCTGCACTCTGGCTTGCAAACAGAACTCTGGGAGTCCCAATCTTTGACCTTTCTATTAACTGTGTGGGACCCAGTTTGGAGTACGCCTTTCCTTGGAACAAACCAATTACACTTTTCTGAAGAAGTGGAGTAAGCATCTATGGGTTTGATGACAGTTGTACCCACTGCTCACACATGCAGGAACATTCTGCTCCAGGAAATGGCTTTTCCAAATGTATGTTTATCCCAAACTTGCAATAAGTTGAGTGAGGACAGGAATGAAACTGAAAATGATTTTTATTTTTTTATTTTTTAATTTTTGAGACAGGGTCTCACTGTGCAGTTCAGGCTGGCTTTGAGTTCACTTTTGTAGCCCAGGCTGGTCTCAAACTCACAACGATCCTCCTGCCTCAGCCTCCCAAGTGCTGGGATTACAGGCGTGAGCCACCATGCCCGGCTTGAAAATGATTTTGGGGGTGAATATTGAACTCAGGACCTTGCACCAGTCAGGCAGGCAGCTATGCTGCTGAGCTGCATCCCCAGCCCTGAAACTTAGAATGAAACCAGCATGTCAGGCCCCTGCTCATTACCAGCAATGCTTAAGGATTTGCACACGATTCTGCCTGAGCTCTCTGGGTCTTGCCCACTGCACAGTCTTCATCCCAAGAGAGATCTTTAGTCACAGAATCTGCCTGGAATGACTCCGACCCAGAAAATAAAGCCTGAGCAGCAACAGCACTGCAGAATGCCAACTTGATCACTGTATTTCTCCCTTTACCAATCAAGAAATTTCAGTTGCATTCCTTTGTTTGGAATGATTTTGTCCCTGAAACACTGTATGTCACTATAAATGGAGACTGTTGGTCATGGAATGGTGACAAGGAACCAACAATCAGTGTAGTGAGAGAAAAATCTTTTTTTAGTGGGGCAGTTTAAAAAAATTATGTACAACTTAACAGCTAAAGCTCAGAAGCACTCACTGTTGCTTGGGACAAACAAATATTCAGCAAGTCCTTGGAAAGCTCAGGGCCCCCATACCTTGCTGCAGAATGGTGCCATCTGCGTTGACTGGTTGATAGACGATGGTCTGCCCTTCAGCGGTCTGCGCCACCTGCTGCCCCTGGACGGCGATCTGCTGCTGCGTCTGTGGAGAATGGATGAGCAGCACCACATTGCGTATATTCCAGAGACAGTCATGGGGAAAAGGACTGCACCGTCCTCTAGAAAATTCCCCATTTCTACTAATGGAGAGCCAGCGCCCCCATCACCAGGGCCCTGGGGTTGCAGTGGTGGGTACCTGCGTCTGGCCAGCGGTGACTGCCGTCTGGGGCTGCTGGATGATGATCTGCTGGGTCTGACCCTGCTGGCCCTGCACCTGCACAGCCTGCCCCCCCTGGATCTGGATCTGCCCGGGCGGGACCAGCTGGATCTGCAGAGAGAAATCAGGACAGCACCTGGCTTACACCATCTTCCTCCACTACTTGCGTGTTAAATAAATTCCTCTAGAAAGCAATGTTCTTGCTCTTAGATATGAACTTGAGGACAACTTGTTTTCCAATTCCAAAATGATTCATGGACTTTTTTTTTTTTTTTTTTTTGTCTTTTTGAGACAGGGTCTCGCTATGCAGTTCAGGCTAGCCTTGAGCTCACTTTTGTAGCCCAGGCTGGTCTCGAACTCGCACCAATCCTCCTGCCTCAGCCTCCCGAGTGCTGGGATTACAGGCGTGAGCCACCATGCCCGGCTGATTCATAGACTTCTAAATAGTCTGGGAATCAATGTTTTACTGATGGTGGTGGCATGACTATTTTAAAATGTACATTCACTCAGAAATACACCGTGAAAGGCTTTAACAGATGAAACATTAGACATGTATATGCCACATACACACATATGTAGAATACACTCTTTGCAAATCAAATGTTAACTGAGGTCTTGAGACCTCGACGAGGGTCTAGAGGGCACCAGGTGAAGGAACTCAGCTAAATGGTGCCAGAATTCCTGACCCAAGATTTCTATCTGAAGCCATTAACGTGTAGGATCACGGTTTCTGCAACAGCCGTTAACTGCACCATGTCGGGTATCACATTTCTCTTCTCCCTGTCCCGGCACCCTCCCCCGCAATGCTGAGGACCACCTGCACTGCCTGCCAGCCTGTGGCCTGCATGTTCCCCATGGTGCCTAAGCAAACCCCAGAAAGCAAAAGGGAAAGGGAACAACTCTGAGGTATCCAAAACTATTTTCTTTCTTATTTTAATGGCTATGGCCACCATTAGGCGTATCACTGGAAACATGAAAAGGTGGAGAAAATGTTTCTTTGATATTTAGTAACTTGAAGAACAGAGTACTTTAACAGCTCATTGTACAGAACCATGCTTTCAGGAGACTAAGAGACTGTTGTCTTTTTTAAAGATCAAAAGAGAGGGGACTGGGGACATAGCTCATAGAATAAGCGCTTGCCTGAGTTCAATCCCTGGTCCCCAGTTCTGCAAAAAAAAAAAAAAAAAAAGGCATTGAAATTTCTTCTAATGCTATTTTTACAAATATTTCTGATGGAGACTCAAGAGCACACAGGCACTAAGCACCTTTATGCCACAGTATCTCCTCTCTGCTCTACTTCTCTGACTGTTCACTCATTGAATCAGTAGTTTTAGGGCAGGCCAAATAGCTCAGTGGATTAAAGTGCCTGTAAGCAGGCACAGGGGCTGGGGGTTGATCCCTGGGTCTGCCTTCTGGCCCTACCCCTGGAGAGTCCTGAGCCAGCAACTGAGACTGGACGTGGTGGGGCATGTCTGTAACCCCAGCTCTTGGGAGGCTGTAAACAGGCAGATCACTACAAGTCCTACCTAGTAGTGAGATCTGTAGGCCCTTTCCTAAACTACAAAGAATAAAAATAAAATAAAATATGAATCAGTAGTTTTTTTTTCTCCTGCAATGAGCCAATCCCTTGTTCTAGACAACTTGTAGTTGTAGGGCACTTTTAGGAAGACAGGCGTCTACAGTCCTTAGCCCTGCATCATTTTTTGGTGTTCTACTCTAGTTTCACTGTCTGTATCAGCTTAAAGATCTTACATTTAAATCCACATGCTAAATTTTGCACATGCTGCGGTTCATACATGGTGTCAACTTGCGTCTTAGAAGCTTAAGTAGCTCAGCAGCTCCATATCCTGGGGTGAAAACGATGGGCCCTCACCCTCTAGGATGCTGTTCATTGTGTCAAGTTGAGAAGAGTCCCCCATGCCCAGCAGCGTGACTTACAGTATAATGGAGGGAAAGAGACCTACACCTCCCTCTTTTTTGCTGTTGTCATCTTCTGAAGTGTCACCCCTGTGCCATTAAACCCTGCCTTGGAGCTAGCTGACTACAGACTGAAATCACCATTAACTGAGCTAAATAAACCTTTCCTGCTTTGAGTTATCAAAACTACATATATTAGACATCCACCCTTTATAGAGGGGACTGGCTTTGCTGGAATTCTAAGGTGGAGAAAAAATCCAAAAAAGGCTGAGAAGCACTCTTCTTTTAGAAAGTGGCCACTCAAGCTGGGTGCACAGGAACACAGCCATAATCTCAGCACCAGGGGAGGCTGAGTCAGGAGGGTTCCAAGTCTGAGGCCAGCCTGGTTAATTTAGTAAGAATCTGTCTGAAATTAAAACAACAAAATATAACTCAGTGGTAGAGTCCTTGGGTTCAATCCCCAGGACTGGGTGGGTCGGGAGGAAGGTTATTCAAAGAACAATAACAAGAAACAATGTTGTAGACAAAGATTACAGACTCAACATGAAAGGAGAAATTGGGATTTTGTAGCTAGCTATTTATTTATTTATTTATTTATTCGTTTCAGAACCTTTGTTTATTCACTCATTTTTTTATGGCCGGCTCAGCCCACCTCAAGGGCAGGGCTGGCGCAGCTTGTGGTGCCGGGGATCGAACCACGGTCCCTGAAGCCGCCTAAGCTTTCCCAAGCAGGCGCTTTAGACCACTGAGCCATCCCGCTGGGCCCGCTTTTTTTTTTTTTTTTAGAATTTTATTTTATTATTATTATTATTTTTTTTTCTTGTTTCAGAACTTTTGTTTGCTTACTTATTTTTATGGCCAGCTCAGCCGGCCCTGAGGGCAGGGCTGGCGCAGCATGTGGTGCTGGGGATTGAACCGTGGTCCCTGCAGCTGCCCAAGCTTTCCTAAGCAGGCGATTTTTAGACCACTGAGCCATCCTGCTGGGCCCCTTTATAGCTTAATATAAAGTAATTTTTCCCAGTTGATTTGTTAGTCTCACTTAGAGGCAGAGAAATATAACAAGTTCTCTCACAGCAGAAAAACTAAGGTCATTAAATCAAAGACTTCAGAGTCAGAACAAACTCCAGGTATCCCGTGATAGAAACTGCATTTATGGATGGAAAATAAGACATGTGATGGACCAAGTTAGGAAAGCTCGTTTGACAGCAGGCTGGAAAAGCAAAATCCAGGTGCCGCAAATATAGGACCCTGTCCCACCCCTGCACCGACCTGTGCCGGGACAACAGAGGGGAAAGTGGTGACAGAGGGCTTGGAGCAAAGGCAGAGGAAGGCAGCATGGAATGGCAGTGCCAAGTGAAGAAAAGCACGCTGAAAATGTATTTAAGCCTCATGCATTTATGCATGAGGAAGTGTGCAAACTATTTTTAATCTCAACTACAGTCCCCCAGCAACCCTCAGTCCCAGGAAATTGCTCTAAGAACACAATGAAAAGTAAAACTATTGCGCCCAAATAGGTTTAGAGTAGCTTCATCTACAAAGGCAAAACTGAATAAACCCTTAACTGTTTTACGAATTAGAAATTTTGATTCACTGAACTGACTGAATGTCATGCAGAAAATAAAAATGGTAACTAAGAAAACTGAGGAAGTTAATTATATTTTTTTAAAAAGCAAAATCTCTACATGCACAGTACAATTATGAACAAATACTATGCATAAAATTGTAAGGGGAAATTACAAGTTTACTTTATCAGTAGTATCATCATAGTTGATTTATTTTTAACTTAATAAATTTCTTCATTAAAAACTAAGGCACTAAAAAAAAACTCTAAGGCACTATTATAACTGTTGTAACTACCAACATGATATATAGAGATAGTAAAAGTTAATAGCTCTCTTGTATCCTTTAAGACTCATAAACATATACAACCAAGGGAAACTGGCTCTTAATTGTAAAGATGAAATAGCTTATACCTGCAAAGTATTATTATTACTATTAAATATATTTGGTTGTTGAAGGGTTTCACTACCTCCTATTTGCATTCTCCCCAGCACTAGGATTACAGTGTGCGCCACTATGCCCAGACTCTGTGCCCACCCTGGGGGTGGGGCCAGCACCACCAAGGTCCCTGTGCTTGCCTGAGTTTGCTTAAGCAGGTGCTTTAGTCCAGTGAGCTATCTTGCCAGCCCCACCTGCAAAGTTATTTGGTCCTAAAAAACATAAATTTCCCAAGTCAACAGTTCATCTTTTTTTTAAAAATATTTTTTTATTGTTTAACAATGGTTATATTACATAACAGTTCATCTTTTTGTTATAATCTAAAAAGAACACAAAATAGTAAAAACAAAAAAATTAGAAACAATACAGAACTTCACCAACAATTCTTTTTTAAGGGTGACCTATTTGATATTATCATAGCATCTTCATTAACATTCAGATGGTAAAAATTTGTTTTGTGAGAACAATACTTAATAAAAAAAACAAAAGTGGGCCAGGGAGATACCTCCTCCATGGCACAAGTGCCTGCCTGGTAAGTGCAAGGTTGTGAGTTTGAACCCTGGTCCCACCAAAAAAAAAAAAAAAAAAAAAAGCTAGAACAGTGTAGAACAAAGCTGTATGCCATGTATCTGTACACGTGTATGTACACAGCAATGCTTCCTGCAGGTCAGATTTTTGAGGAAGGACTACAGATTAGCCATATATATATATATATATATATATATATATATATATATATATATATCCCCCCAAATTTCTGACACCATTTTCTTTATCTTTCCCATGTGTCAATCAGCAAGATGAGTCAAATGATTTATATGGAGATAAATAAGGATGACATTTCTGGTTACATTCAGGGTCTAGAGCAGACCCTAAATTCCCTCTCCTGTATCCCTTAAGCACTTGTCTCTTCATATTCTTTCTGGCCATCAACACCGTATTCCAGTGCCTACTCAAGAGTACTATGCACACCACGGAGCAGTCATGAGTTCAGCGCTTTCAATGGTAACAAATGTCCTGCTGTGGCACACATGTGATACACATCCTACACACATACAAGTGGCCCCTCACCTGCTGCAGACTCTGTGTCCCGGACACAGGCACTTGCATGATGGTTTGTCCTTGTCCTCCAGGGACAGCCTGGACCATGATGGGCTGGCCAGTGGAGGTGATTAACTGGCCTCCACTGACTTGTACCATTAAGGGTTGCCCTTGGACCTAGAGTAAAGGAAAATAAAACAATGAAATAACAAAAGACATAATGTGGTTTTTACCAAAAGACATGTATCAGAACTATTTTGCTGCCCTGCTGAGAGGTGGTGGGTGGGCAGGAGAAACACTAGGAAAGCGAGGTGCTGGTCCTCAAGTTACAGCCTTCTGTAGCACTGACACCTCTAAGCATCAGACTGAGTACTTAAGGTGAGATGCGGTGGGCATACCTAGTCCACAGGGAGCATCTGGTCAGATGGGAGGCAATTAATCACCAAAGGCCATATCCATGACAAACATTTAATAAATACATCAAAGATACTGGCCTTTTAGAGACCTAAGAAGGCCTCCAAGAGAGCTGAAGCAGACAGGGAGAGAGGCAATGGTGATGGTGGTTAAAGTCTATTACGGTTAGCCCGAGGGAAGTGAACCAGAGCGCCTAGCTCGGCAGCAGGAAGCTGGGGAGCAGGTGCTCTGCAGGCTGAAGAGCCCTGGCTCCCACGGCCACCAGGTGCTGCGCAAGCCTGCGACCCTCTCACTTCATTCAGCAGATCTAGTTATGTCTGTTGCTTATAGGCCCAGGACTAAAAACTGGTCAGTTTTCAATGCTAGCTGGGTAGTTCATACTGGAACTTACAGTATCTGAAGTTATTTTAGCTTAACCAGAAGCAATGACAAGTAGTGAAAACAGAGAGCCATCTGTCACACCAACAGAATCACCAAGTTTCAAGCTCCTGTGAGTACACGGACTACTCCAGAAACTGTGTCCCTGCTCCATCAAATGTGTGTGACCAGCTCAGCCCGCCCTGGGGATGGGGCCGGCGTGGCATGTGGTGCTGGGGATTGAACTGTGGTCACTGCGCTTGTCTAAGCAGGCACTTCAGACTGCAGAGCTCTCTTGCTGGCCTTCCATCAAGTCCTGAGTCCAAATACAAAATAAATATCCAGCAGAATGCTTTCTGGAGGCTTAACCCACGTCTCTTTATTTATTTTTTGGTCTTTTTGAGACAGGATTTCATTATGAAGTTCAGACTGCCCTAAACTTCCTTTGTAGTGCAGGCTGATCTCAAACTTACAGTGATCCTCCTGCCTCGGCCTTCTGAGTGCTGGGATTACTGGAGTGCTCCACCATGCACACTTTAGATGTGAACAGTGATCAACAGAAGAGCTGCAAGTTCCAAGTTTCATTTTCATATTCTACCTTCGAGGAATTATTGGTACAGAACAAAAACACTCATACCTAAATTATGCATCCTTAATTCCTATAACAGCATTTTTTTTTAACAGCATGTTTCAACAACATTTAATTGATTCAAAGATGAGCCTGTAGTAGGCAAATAGCTTACACTGTGAGGGCCACCTACTACCACTCCATCAGAATGGTTGACAAGACTATATTAAATGGTACCTTGTGAAACTCCGCTTCACTTTTAAGGGTGTCATAGCTTGATTCTCTCATCCTTTCTCATTCCCTCACATTCAAATTCCCCTTGTTACAGTGATGCTTACATATGACGTTTCAGGACAGATTTATGAGCAGGCTTAGCACATAAATAGTTAAAATTCTCCAAAAGCACCGAGATCCTCCAAAGAAAGATCTCCATTCTTTTAAACAGAATCTAAGTAGTTAACGGAAGTTTTGAGACCTGTAATAGTTTCCTAGCTATCCACCATCTTAACTTCCTCCCCCCTAAACATGCTACACATGCATGTGGTAAATGACTTCAACAGCCCAGTGTTCACAACATACCCATGTTCACAGAACACATGCACCAGACAGAAGCCATACAGTTAAAAGCATGTTACATTCCTGTTCTGAAGTGGTTAATGACAACCCAAAATACTGTTTCAAAGCAAGCATGAACAACGCAGACAAGCTGTTGGAACTCTTAGGATTCCTGTACAGATAGGGAGCACCTACAAGTGCAGCTTCTTCAGCCTGACATACATCAGGAACAGGCTGCAATCATTATCAGGCACTGTTGGCGGCGGGGTTCAAAGAGCAAACAGATTACAGTCAGGGGTAGCTAACTGCAGGATGTTGCATAGTGCGAGTAATAAACAGAGATGCCAGTTTTACCCTCTTAGTCACGCTCTAAATCATTTTCAATTGGATGGAGGAAAGAGCTGGGGCCTCTCTATTTTGCCGACTTCTTAAAAATATGGTCTTTTCAGTCAAAGTAATCTAGACACAGTACGCTTGTGCTTCTACTATTTTTAAATAGGAAACAGCTAAATCATAGCACAGCATCAGGTCCTGGTTATACCTAGGGCTACCTAACTGCCCTGAGTAAGCATTCTTTAAAAGATGTTTTCTGTTTTCTTTTATTAACTAACACATCCAAGAAACCAGTAAGAATTCTTTCAGTGGCTGTAGCATCTAAGTGGTGAAAGAAGATCCCACCTCTGCCCAGCAAGGGGTACACAGGACAGTCTCTGGACAGCTAGTAATAAGACAGGTGACCAGTTCCCCCATAGGGTAGTAAAAACAAGCTGGGCTAACAGGAGACTAACAAGATTTAGTGCTTAGATAAACCTTGTCAAATGGAATGGCTACTCTGCAGACAGGTTGCCCTTTCAATAAAAAATAAAGGGCAGCCTGGCCTAGTCTGTGTCTTCTCTTCCAAGAGAAGATACAAATTCAGGAACTTTTACTACGTAATCAGATGACAGAGTTTGAACACAGAAGAAATTCCAGTGCAACTTGTGAGAACTTCTTCCTGTCACCTTGGTTATCTTTTCCAGGATGCCCTCCCCCAATACACTAGCCAACAGTTTTCAGAAAACGTGAACATTAGGAAACTGGCACCTTATAATAAAAGCCTCAAGGACAAGTGCGAGCATCAAAGACATGTGGCTGGCTCTGGCACTCCTACTTGAGACCCTCACGCAGACAGCACCAGACACGAGGACAGGCCCATGCAGTGCTCACAAAGAATCAGAGAGGGCACCACTACCTGGAGGGTCTGGACTTGCTGGCCTGAGGCGGATGCCACCTGGGCCTCAGTCTGCAACTGGACAGCAGTGACACCACCCTGCTGCTGAGAACAGGAACAGGAAGAGCTTGAAATGTGTCAGGAGAAAAATGTACAGTTTGAGACATGAGAGCACCTTACCTCTGTGGGAGGGGCAGGAAGTCCTCCTTCCTAAGCCTCCCCCTACCTGGGGCAGCCAAACTGTGCTAACTCCCTACATTTCTGTGCAGCAGATCAAAGACATTAGCCCTCTGCTCCTACAGGTGACCTCAAAACCCTCTTCTACAACTCCAACAGGTCAAAATAACATCAACAGAAAAATTTATAATGCAGTCCTCACCAGAAATAGAACTTATTGCTCTTCTGCATATCAGTTAGTTTAATGCTCTTCCTATTTTCTCAAATAAGTTTGTAAGAATAATTACCAAGTTCTAACTGCCTTGACAATAGGATGAAGAATTTCTGGAGTACAAATACAACCTCCAAGAAATGAAGAAATGAAATCAATCACCGTGAAAAAAGTCAGCTTCATGAGACCTCGGCTTCTATCTCCCCAAACTAAGCTTTGTTTCTACCCAACTAGACTGCCTTAGAAGCAAGGTCTAGGGTGACTCGCCCTCACCTGCATGTCCTTAAGGGAAGTTTGGACAGAGGAGGCCCCGCCCGCCAGGGAACTGGCCTGAATGCAGGACCCTGTATGAAGCCGCCCTATCCAGCAGCTGAAGGGAAGGCAGGCAAGGAAAGGTAAATAGTTAATCTCCTTTAACCCAACGTCTCTCCTCCTTTGCCTTCCTTTCCACCTAACAGCTAAGTTTCATTTTGTTTGTTTCTGTTTTGTCCTTTTGAGGCAGGGTCTCATCATGCAGTTCAGACTGAATTTGGATAGCCCAGTCTGTGTAGCCCAGACTGGCCTTAAACTCAAAACGATCCTCCTGCCTTAGCCTCCTAAATGCTGCGATTACAGGTACGTGCCACCATGACTGGCTTTAAATTTCATTGTGAAGACAAAAGTACTCCCAAGATACCACTCTCGGTTAACAGTGAAATGGAATTGTAATGTATTTTTTTTTTTTTTTTTTTTTTTTTTTTAGGGGTAGGACAGAAAGTGAGATTTTACTCAAATAAACCTAGGTAAAAAGCACTAGGAAAAACTGTGTATAAATATAAAGAGACTCACTATCTAAAGAACACACAGTCCAAGGGCTGGCCAAATAGCTCAGCAGATTAATCCCTGGCCTGCCATGGACCCCCCACCCCCCCACCCCAGCAACTGAGACTGGGTATGGTGGCCTACGCCTGTAATCCTAGCTCTTAGAAGGCTGAGGCTACAACAGTACACAACCTATCAAACTGAACGGGGGTGGGGGTGGGGGTATCAAATCTGCACACGAGAAACAGACCTGGTGTCTTAACCTTCAGTGTCATAAGAGGAAATTCATTATTGAACCAGGCTCCCACAAAGGGTACATTCAAAGTGGTCATGGGCTGGACATAGTACCTTGGCATGAGGGATGAGATCCCTTGGGTGATTCCCCAGAGCAGCACACCCCCCAACGCTCGTGCCCTTGCTGGGCTCCGCAGCCACTGTGCTTCCATACCTGCTGCTGGATCTGTCCGGCCTGCACAACAATCTGCTCCGTGGAGCTATTGCTGCTGGCTGTGTACTGCTCCATGGTGCTTCCACGTCAGTCCTGCACACAGCAAGCTTCCGGCTGAGACCCTCGAAGGCAGGAGGCCGTGTGTGCCTGTCAGTGAGGCTGGGAAAGAAATGAGATGTCATAAAGGCCTTGCAAGACAAGTCAGCCTGACAAACTATCACTGTACTTACCACTTGCAAGAACACTTGGTAAGTGAGGAGGAACTGTTTACATTAACTACAGTATGATTTCATGGCGTAGTAATGTAATTAACTTATTTTTTTTTTAACTTTATTTATTTATTTGTTATGGCTGGCTGAGCCTGCCCTGGGGTGGGGCTGGTGCAGCATGTGCTGGGGATCAAGCCACGGTTCCCACAGTTGCTTAAGTTTTTGTAAGCAGGTACTTTAGACTGCTGAGCCATCTCGCAGGCCCCTGTAGTAATGTAATTAAATGTTCTAAAGTCTTCAGTTTTTTTTTTTTTTTTTTAAGACAGTCTTCCTATAGTCCAGGCTGGCCTCCAACTCACTGATCTTTGGACCTCAACTGCCTGAGAGCAGGAATTATCTGATCTGGTGTTTCTGCCACTTCTTATTGGTAACCTTGATATTCAATGTTACCACTGAAACATCTGCCCCTCAGAAATACTCATAAAAGCTCCTTGTTACAAGACCAAAATTTCAAATATAATTTTTTTTTAAAACAATACAGTATAAATCCAGTAGTATTCAGTTTAATTTTTGAGCAATTACTGTTTTCAGGTCTACATATGCCCTTTTGGGTGACGACCCATACATCTAGAGCTGTGCTACACCTGTCAGTGGACTCAATTAGTAATCACACCCTAGATCCAGGCACCTCTGCAGAGGTCCACCTATGAGTGCATGAGGTTTGGGGGGCACATCTAGACCAAGCCGTAAACTTGGGTAGTGCTGAGCCCCACACAGCCTGCTCCCTCTATGTTTTGCTGCAAAGCACTGCCACACAGTACTGCAGTCTGAATGTCCTTCCGTGTTCCCTATATTGGGGTCTCTTGAACATAATGACTCTGCTGCTCTGGGGGCATTATTAGGTGAACTGAGGAGTCTGTAAACACAAGCAGGGCATGCTGCAGTACTCAATGTGGTAACCCAGGCAGCTAATGACAGTAATAGGTGGGTGGGTAGTGTATAGTGCTTGGATTCACTACTACATGTAGGAGAACTTACCACACTCCTGGGGGTGGCACACGCCTCAACCATTCCTACAATTTTCCATTTAGTACAGTATCTTGGGACCATAGGCTACTGCAGAAACTAGAAAATGAATCTTGGATAGGGAAGACTCTTAAGGAAAAGATTTGACTTCCTAATGTATTTTTCTTAAAAAAAAAAAAAAAAAAATTAAGCCAGTCTCAAGTTTAAATATCTACTAACACTTCACTGCCATCTAATTGCAACATTTTATTTTGGTGGTCTGTTATTGTATTCAGAAGTAGAAAGGCACTGTAATGAGTGCCAAGAGTCAACATCAGCAATACGGCCAGTGTCTCACGTACCTTGTCTCTTTTCCATCCTATCCCTGGTGAAGCAAATCCCAGACACAACTGTTACTCTAAAAATTCTGTGCACACTGTAGCATCTATGGACATTCATTTGTTTTTATATCACTTTACCATGATATTTATTTCAGCATCATTTTCAAACATTAAGGCATTACTAATTCCTTAAAAATCACCAAACATCCAGTCACTGTTCAAACTTATCCTTATACACCCTAAGACCTTAAGGCCCCCTTTTGAAGACAAGGACACAATCAGAAAAACTGAAGTGGT
Organism: Myocastor coypus; assembly: GCA_004027025.1. Taxonomy (NCBI): domain Eukaryota; kingdom Metazoa; phylum Chordata; class Mammalia; order Rodentia; family Myocastoridae; genus Myocastor; species Myocastor coypus. The sequence goes on from PVJA010023050.1 coordinate 31,214, forward strand.
AATGGCAACTGCGAGCTCTACGCAAAGGCTTCACTCAAAAGAGTGATCAATTACCAAAGGCAAGGGGGCTTGTATTAGCTCAGTTGTTTAAAACATCTGCTTGGGTCAAACACAGGGACTGTGGTTTGATCCCAAGTTCCACATGCCACATTAGACCTGCCCTAAGGCAGCCTGAGCAGGCCAAAAAAAAAAAGAATCTCCAAAGGTAGTTCATTCTGCAAATTTGGGCTGGGAGGGTATGTAAAAATGTACACACACTTCCTTTACTTTTTTCTCTTAAGTTTTCACGTATTACAAAATTTGAAAGGTAAAAGGACAGAAGCTAACTGAGTCTCACCCAGGGACTCGTAAGGCATCTCAGTGAGCGTTGCAAATGAATGGATCAGAGTGACAATCTGTAAAGTCCCCGAAGGGCCCAGCCTGGAACTCCTGGGAAGCGGCAGGGACTCTTGAGAGATGGGAACCATGCAAAGTCTTTGGTTATGACATTGTGCCCTCAAGAGGGAGCAGGATCCGGGACCCAATCATGGACTGCACTCTCCAGAGCTGTAAGCCAAAATAAGCGCTCTCTCTTTATAAGCTGATTACTTCCAGGATTCCAAAGTGCAACAGAAAGAGAGCAAAATGTCATGGTTTGTGTCCAAGCATTTAGTTAGAAGTGTAAATGATGTCTAAAATTTACTAACATGCATCAAAAATAACATTGAATACATAGGTGGAGATTTGGGCAGGTATCTGACAAAGCAAACACAGAAAGATGGAAATGGCAGGCTTGCACGGGGGCCGGCAGTGGTGACTGCACAATTCCCTCAACCTCACCGCACCGAATGTCTTCAGGGGCGCTGCTGGCATGCCATGAATCAATTCAAAACATTCACCTTCCAGTCATTTTGACTATGAGGCCCAGCTGGAAGCCGCATGGCCTCAGACATGGTAGATATGGTAGATGACGATACACTAGCGTTTCTAGGACTCCCTTGCGTTTCGCCTATCCCAGGCTGCCTTCCTGTGTGGTATCTTTCCTTAATTTTCAGAAATTTATATCAGACTCAATTATAAAATATAACTCAAAAAACACATGGGAATGACTAATAAACATGTCATGAAGATGTTAACTAATTTGTTCTGTTAATACCAATGCTCCAATTTAAGAACAAACTCACTATGCTTTGAAGAATAAAAACAGCAGCAACGCTTCCACGTTAACAGGGAGTGACTGAGTGTGGACTACAACCAGACACTGCTCACAGCGAAGGCTGTGCCACTGGCTTTGGTGAGGCTGCTCCTATAAGGGGAGCTTGAGCAAGCAGAAGGACAGTCTTTCCTGGAGGGACTCTGCTTGGGAGTATGACCAAACCAAGTCAGCTAGATTTTACTGTCTAGCTCTTGCTCCTGACTCTGAGTTCCTAATGTCTTCTTTCTCAGACAGAGTATTTATTCTGGCTCCTGTGAAAACCTTCCCAGAGCATCTCTGCCCTGTGATTTCAAAGTGCAGAAGAGGAAATTTAGCCAACCGCTGGGAGCTTACTGGATATGGATACACACACAGTCTAAAGCTAGAGCTTCCTGTCTTGGTTACTTTTCTCCCGCTGCTGGGACAAAATACCTGACATCTAAAACAAAGGAAGTAAATGTTTATTTAGCACAGTTTGTGGAGGTTTCAGTCCATATTTGGCTGGCTCCATGGTACAGTGGTGCACGGCAGAGGGCAGCAATTTATGGTGGCAGAAAACAGCAAAACACAAGAGCAAAAAGGCAGAAGCAGCAGAGAGCAAGCCCCTCTCCTTTCCTTATATGGCATCCAGACTATCCACCCCAGGGTGGGTGTAGCACTCGCACCCAGCAGTATGCACAGTAATCCCAGCAGTACTCACACCCATAACGCCAGCTCTGGATCATGAATTAATCACAACCTCTAGAAGTCAGCCCCATTACTGGATGAGGCTTTGGGGGGACAACTAGACACAAACTATAGGTGCTCTCTGACATTCAACCATAGACACAGGAGAAGCCCTCAGATCACATCTCACAACTACTACCAAACAAACCCTAGACTAAGCTTCCTTTGATTGAAGCTTCTTAATTTGCTCCTTCTCTCAACTATGAGATACACCCATATATAATGTCCTAAATTTTGTAGAAATAAGCCAGTGCCCAGGTGTGGTGGCACACATCTGTAATTTTAGCACTCAGAAGGCTGAGACAGGAGGATCATTATGAGGTCTCTACCAGCCTGGGCTACATAGTGAGTTTAAGACAACCTGAACTAGATAGAGATCCTCTTTTTTTTTTTT
>PVJA010023051.1:0-33425 GCA_004027025.1 Myocastor coypus
CGATCCTCCTGCCTCAGCCTCCCGAGTGCTGGGATTACAGGCGTGCGCCACCACGCCCGGCTATCCTGGGTAATCTTAAGGAAGCTTTGACACCACTACTCCCCCAAAGGACCATTCACCTCTCCAACAGCTCCAAATTGTAGATGACAGCTATAGTGCTGGACAAAGCAAGAAACACCTTAAATGACTGATAAGCTTCACCACTGGTACCAGCCCTGAGCAACAATGGTCCCTAGTTCTCCTTTTCTACCACAGATGGGAACAGTATTACTAGGATAGTCATTTAAAGTTCAACAAGTCATAAGAGAAGCAGAACAACAAAACCCATTTGAAACAATATTCAACAGATAGAAACACACAGAATTAGTATAACTTACACATTTTAAAAGTACATACTTCATTTATAAATACCACTAATAATCTACGGATCATAAATATTCAAGTGAACATATTAATTTCCTCTGTTAAGAGTAGAGTTCAGAATTCTTGAAGTCTTAAAAGTTAGTCTTTTTGCTGAATGTTGAAGACTAAAAGGCTTCATATCTTTATGTCTCTAGGTATATAAAAGCCTTCATTACCTACTGTGTTGTAAAAAGATTTTAAAGTTCTGTAACTCTCTTATACTTGTAGAAAGCCTATGGGAGGAAAAAAAAAAAGCATTGTTAGTACATACAGCTAATACAATGTGTACATATTTCAAATTACTGTTATATGGGCTATAAAAATCTAAAATACATAAACAACACCAAACATTGAAGATTTCTTTTTCTTTTTCTTTTTTTTTTTTTGCTACCAGGAATCAAACTGAGGACCTCCTGCTTTCCAGGCAAACTAATTTACAAGGTTGGATCCTTAAAGGCTGTATTATCTTCTGTGCCTGTGTATGGTGTTCTTTAAGTGGTTACTGACTGGCTGAATAAGTGAACAAAGAGCTCTTCAGCCCTACCCGTGATCTAAAACTGAAATAGGAAGCACAAAAAAACCTACAAGCTCAATTTTCCTTATGTACAACTCAAGTTGACACACACACACAAATGCATTTCTCTTTCCTAAAACTTAGGCAAATGTAGTATGCAGTGTCAAGCTTCTTTTATCAATGCTTGAACGGTTACCATTTATTGAGAGCTTAGTATGTACCATGCAACTTTCTAGCCTATAGTGCATATGATCTTAAAAGACACTGAAAAGCAGCAAAGTAGACACAATTAACCCTGGTTTTACCTTTCAGAAAAACTAAGGCTCAAATCAATGAAATATTTCCCCAGGCTCACCCAACTAATAAGAGCGTTTATATACTAGGAAGGCACTATCTTCCTCATTTTGCCTAAAAAGAAAGCATGGCTGGAACAGCAGGGATTTGATGGAGCCCACACTCCTAGTAAGTGACAGGCCAGGACTCTTAAGACTCTTTTTTTTTTGTCTTTTTGAGACAGGGTCTCGCTATGCAGTTCAGACTGGCCTTGAGCTCACTTTTGTAGGCCAGGCTGGTCTTGAACTCGCACCAATCCTCCTGCCTCAGCCTCCCAAGTGCTGGGATTACAGGTGTGAGCCACCATGCCCGGCTTCTAAGACTCTTAAAGAAGAATAAAGGTAATGGGTTCTAGATACAGCACTAAAATTCCAAGGGTGCATTTATGAGACTCAGAGAAATTTAGGTAAAATCATTTTTTTCTTAATTTTACTTGGACTTAAGTATTTAAATTATTTAAACTCTTTCAGTAATCCATCTCAATCTTCTACATGCTAAACTTATAAGCAAGGACCACCAAGCCTGGCTTCACTTCACTTTCTTTTTTTTTATTTATTTATTATTATTTTTTTCTTGTTTCAGAACCTTTATTTGATTATTCACTCATTTTCATGGCCGGCTCAGCAGCATGTGGTGCCGGGGATCGAACCTTGGTCCCTGAAGCCGCCCAAGCTTCCCCAAGCAGGCGCTTTAGACCACTGAGCCATCCCGCCGGGCCCGTTCACTTTCATTTTAAATAAATTTTGTCATTTCTCCAATGTTAACTTCCTACAGGCCTCAGAAATGGTAGACTGAATGTTTCATGAAATACAGATTAACAATGGACATTGTCTTGTGTTTTAAATCTCAACCTATATGGTTATCACAGAATACAGGGAAGCAAGAGATGATTTCTGCTACTAAGATAGGAAATCGTAGTATTTTAAATTATATCTTTTGAATATAAGTGTGTCTTCTGAACATACGCATATTAAGAAAACACAGGCAAAAATTTCTGTATCAATTGGTCCTTTTCTGTGTGTGTGTGTGTGGTACCAAGGATTGAACTCATACCTTGAACTTGGAGGGCAGGTGCTTACTCTACTGAGCTATCTCCCTGCCCCCCCCATCCCTTATTTTAAAAAAGCTTTTTCTTGATTTGACTTTTTTGCCCTATTTTTTCCAAGACAGCATAGTATTATTTTCTATGATTTTTTTTTTTTTTTTTTTGTCTTTTTGAGACAGGGTCTCGCTGTGCAGTTCAGGCTGGCCTTGTGCTCACTTTTGTAGCCCAGGCTGGTCTCGAACTCGCACTGATCCTCCTGCCTCAGCCTCCCAAATGCTGGGATTACAGGCGTGCACCACCACGCCTGGCTTTTATGATTCTTATTTTTGTGTTCTATGTATTCCTCAGCTGAAACTGTATGTCTCTGTAGGCAAATTAAAATTATTTCTAAAACTATTTGTGAGTATAAATAAGCAAACTGTGTCTGTCAATAAAAAATAAAGTAGAAAAGTGAGATTCTTCATTTTAAGAAATAAGGAGTAGACAAGAGTTAATAATCTCCTTTATGCTCTCCTTGACTCCTATAAATTGTTAAGGACTTTTTTTTGGTGGGGTGGCTCAGGCTGCCTGAAGGGTGGGTCTGGGGATCGAACTGCTGTTCCCTGTGCCTGACTGGGATTGCTGGCACAAGTGCTTAAACCACTGAGCTAACCTGAAAGCGCCCTGACTCCTATAAATTGTACTAGAACAAGTTACAGCCACTAAAAGAGATTATTATATTTTCCTCACAAAATTGAGGAGGCTGACTGAAAATACTGGCAACTGTTCAGAAACAATTTTTCCTATGACCTATAGGAAAACTGACTTGTCAGCCCCGAGGCCATCCTAGGCAGAGAATAAAGGTATAATTGCACTGTTTTACTTTAGCAGAGAAGCCAGAGCACATTCTACTTTAGCAGAGAAGGTGATTTCTATACTACAGAAACTTGCAGGGGAATTAAGTCTGCTTCATTGCTGCATCAATGACTCTTACCTTCCAAAAGCATTTAAAAGGGCAACTATTTCCTGTCGTGTGAGCTGGAAGCCTTTAGAAGGACTGTTCTCTGGAAGTTTTTGGATTTCTTTTTCAGAGAATAGTATTTTCAAGGCAGTTCCTAAACCTTGAGTCTTAAAAACACAAAAACAAAAACCCTTACAAATAACATCACATAACAGCTACTGCAATAAAGATTTAAGAAGATACCCAGCCACCTTGATGACCATTAGGAAATTCATATCAACTCAACTTTTCACCAAAGACAGGTTCTGTTGATGCAGTTCAGGCTGGCCTCAAACTTGTGGTGATCATCCTGCCTCAGCCTCATGAGTGCTGGTATTACAACTGTGCACCACCACACCTCGCCAAATATGAGTTCTACTCCTGCTCAGGATTAGATGTAATAAATTAGCTAAACTGTTAAACCCGAATCAGTCTAACATTTGTCAAACATGCCCTATTCCAAATTACTAACATGTTTGTTTTAAACTTTGAAAATATTAAATATGGACTACAGTGGGTTTTTTTTTTTTTAAATCTTTTGGAGACAGGGTCTCGCTATGCAGTTGAGGCTGACTTTGAGCTCACTTTTATAGCCCAGGCTGGTCTCGAACTTGCACCGATCCTCCTGCCTCAGCCTCCCAAGTGCTGGGGTTACAGGCATGAACTACCACACCCAGCTACAGTGTTTTGATCTGTCAGCCTGAAAGTTTTTTTCTTTTTAGTTTTCCTTTTGGTGTTTACAATTGAATGCAGGGTCTTACTCACACTAGTCAAGTTCTCTACCTCTGAGACAAATCCCTAATCCCATTGAAAGCATTTTTATGGGGCCTAGTAATTAAAAATTCTGATTATCAATGATAACACTACTTAAAAATTTCAGTTATTAACACTAGAGGAAAAGAAAACTTTAATTTCAGTGTAGCCTCCACTGAAATAATCATCTTTTTCAAGACCTAGACCTATTATACAGTTCGGGCTGACCTCAAACTCATTATGTAGCCCAGGTTGAATTTGTGATCCTCCTGCTTCAGCTTCCCAAATGCTGAGATTATAATCATGTGCCACCATACCTGACTTCATTCTGTCTCTTGATTTTCTCTAACTTATTAACATCTTTGTGCTGAAAAGATCAAACACTATTAGATGATCCTTTTAGACTGAGCATTCGTAGTAATGACCTCTCTCTGCTCAGTTTTTGTATCTTGTGATTCAGTGGCTTATTCTGACTACTGAGACAAACTGAATAATTAAAATTTGACATTTAAGCTTTTATTTTTGGTACCGGGGATTGAACTTCGGACCTGATGCTTGCCAGACAGGTACTTATGCCACTGAACTATCTTCTCAGCCCAACATTTAAGTTTTTATAATTTTACCTTTTAAGTAAAAGAAAATTCATTATTCATACATCAACTTCAGAAATGAATCTGTGATTATGCCACAGACATGAGATACAAGAAAGATTTCAAGAGTAATAGAAAAACATCCTTACACGTGTACAAGCAACGAAGTTTAACCATATTTTTGTCAATAAAATAGAAAAATTACACTCTACATCTGCCTGCTGGTAAACGGATTCAGGAAACAAGGATATTTAAATAAAAAATTGCCATCACTCAGTGGAAAATATAAGGTTAAAAGCTGCTTAGGAGAGTATAGCGGCTGAGGTTCAATCCCCGGTGTGCTGTGCTGGCCCTGCTCTTGGGGCACACTGAGATGGGCGATTGAGATGGCGCGTGGTGGTGCACCCATGTAATCCTAGGACTTGAGAGGCTGTAAACAGGAGAATCACTATGAGTCCAATCACATAGTGAGACCCTGAACACCCTGTGGATCCTGCCCTAAATACAGAAAAATAGTTTAAGAAGAAAAAAGCAAAATACCTACCTGTAATTTCCCCCATAATCTGCATTTGTCACATCCAACACAGTCCATAATATGGGAGATATTCTTGAAATGTAATCGGAATTCCTCCTGGCAGGCAAAAAAATATTTTCAGACTAATTAGGCTTAAAAAAATTTTTTTTTCTTTGTTTTCAAACAGGGTCTGACTACATGGTACAGACTAGGTTTCAACTAATGGTGATTTCCTACCTCAGTCTCTCAAGTGCTGGGCTTACAGGTGTACTATCACACCCAGCTTGGCTTAATAAGGCTTTAAAAAGTGAACTCTACCTCTTTGGTTATCTTCTCAGAAGAATCAAAAACCGTATGTCACAGTGATATATGTTTACCCATGCTTACAGTAGCACAATTTGTAATGGCTAAATCTTGGAAATAACCCAAATGCCCATGAACTGTAGAATGGATAAAAAACATGTGGTATCTTAATACAACTGAATACTACTCAGCCATAAATAAGGATAAACATCATATTTTTACAGATAAATGGATGCAACTTGAAACCATACTCCTAAGTGAATAAATAAAACTCACATGTGGAAACACTACACTGTCTCCTTGTGAGAAAGTGAAAGAGTAAATAAGTTCTAAAATGTACAACAGATATTGTGAAATGGGAAGCAATTGTTCAAAAGGAAAAATGAACTAGGATGGGTGAAAGGGAAAATGACAGGGGCTGGCAAGATAGCTCAGTCAGTGGTCTAAAGCAACTGCTTAGGCAAGTTTAGGCAAGCACAGGGACCATGCTTTGATCCCTACATCACATGCTGCACCAGCCTCACACCCAGGGCTGAGCTGGCCACCAAAAAAAAAAAAAGGGCAAATGACAGTAGGGAAAGGTTTCAAGTCAGTTATACTATTCGTGGTTCTTAGTTGATTAAAAAGGAAGTTTTGTGCTAATACTGATTGGAGAAATTTTTATGCTTATATCTTGTACCCTGAACAACTACTTTGGAGATAACATGTAATGTATTTGAACAGGGTCTTGCTATGTAGTTCAGGCTGGTCTTGAGCTCAGTTTTGTAGCCCAGGCTGGTCTCAAACTCACACTGATCATCCTGCCTCAGCCTCCCAAGTACTAGGATTATAGGTGCGTACCACCACACCTGGCTGTTACTCTATTCTGTTATGAAATTTTCCATAAAATGAAAATTCCATAAAATAAACAAAAGGAAATATTTGACTAATCTATAAGAATTGGTTTATTAATGAACTACTTTTCAAAAGTAAAGGGAAATAACTTGAATTTGTATAGTAAAACATGGCACAATAAAACAACTGACTGCAATTTTATACAAATTCATTCTGCATATTAACCCAAACTTTTTTTGCGGGGCTATTTGATGCTAAGCACTAAAACATACATTATGATGGATCCCAAAGTAAACAATATGTAGTCTTTACTTTTAAAGAATTTAACTGCTATTTCCATCTGATATCTACAAAAGACTAATGGGAAATACATCTTTTTTATGTTCCATTGACTTTTTTTTTTAAGATTTATTTTATTTTATTTATTTATTTTTTTGTTTTAGAACCTTTGTTTGTTTATTCACTCATTTTTATGGCCGGCTCAGCCCGCCCCGAGGGTAGGGCTGGCGCAGCATGTTGTGCCGGGGATCGAACCGTGGTCCCTGAAGCCACCCAAGCTTTCCCATGCAGGCGCGTTAGACCACTGAGCCATCCCGCTGGGCCCCTCCATTGACTTTTGAGAGTTTGCTTTGCTTGCACTTAAATGAGAATGTCTGGCCTCAGGATGATGATTAAGTTTTAAATCATTCCTTATTACTACACTGTGTCACAGATAATCAATTTTGAGAATCACTAATTATAGCAAAGTCTAATCAAACTTCAAAAAGTTGTAGATGTAGGAAAGAAAAGAGTTTAGATGAATAATTTTTTACCTTTAAGGATTTGGCCCCCTTTTTGTCACCTGCAAACATGGATTTCTCATCAAAGTGCATGGGGAAGGACCTGGGGAAATGATAGTGTTATAATAAATTATGCCTGAAAAATCTAGGTACCTTGTGTTAGAATTTAAGAATTTTCTATTTCTTTACTTATAGGACAGCAATACTTCACATATAAACTAATAAAAGACTACAAATGGCTGTATAATTTATAAGATAAAGTTTGAAGGAAAGTGTATAATCTTAAAAGTTAGAAGCAACGTATGTGGAAAACATGCACAATGTACACTCGTAAAATTCTTTTAAAAGTTTATTACCAGTTGGGCTGGCAAGATAGTTCAATGGTCTAAAGCACCTGCCTAGGCAAGCTTAGGCAATCCCAGGGACTGTGGTTTGATCCCCAGCACCACATGCTGTGCCAGTCCCACTCCCAGGGCAGGCTGAGCCACCTCTAATATTTAAAAAAAAAAAAAAAGAAGCTTATTACCAGTACTCCCCCCCCCCATACCCCCCGCGGGACTGGGGTTTGAACTCATGCCTTTGCACTTGCCAGGCAGGCATTGGTTGCCATGGAGCTATCTCCCTGGCCCTACTCTCACTACTTTTTTTTTTTTTTGCGGTATCAGGGATTGAACTCAGGACCTTGCACTTACCAGGCAAACACTTATTCCACTGAGCTATCTCCCTGGCCTGAGACTAAGCATTTTTTTAAAAAAAGTTATACTGTACAAAATAAGGCTAATGTTCCCATATGTATCCATTTAATGCTAACATACTTTAGATGTCACTTAAATAGCAATTGGAGGAATACAAAATTGGTAGAAAGAGCCTTAAAGTTGCATTAAAATCTGATGGAATGTAACACCTTTTATCATATTTTAAAATAGAGCCTGTTTTCAAGAGTGAAGGTATCTGTAGCAGAACTTCATAGATTCTTTTTAGTTCATATATTTAGAAATAAATTAACAGGGGCCAGGGAGATAACTCAGTAGAATAAGCACTTGTTTGGCAAGCGCAGGATCCTGAGTTCAATCCCGGTATGGGGTGGGAATCTGAAAGTCTATTTTCACTTTGATAGAAATAAATTAACAGATTGGAGGTATAACTCAGAGGCACAGCACCTGCCTGGCAAGAAGGAGTTTCTGAATTTGATATCTGGTACAAAAACAAAAAAAACAACAACAAAAAATCCCCTTAGAAATAATTTACTACTGTGCCACTGCTGTTTGCCTTCTCAGATCTACCCTCCCAGGAGTCAGTTTTGGTTACATGTCAAGCATGAGCTGGGATATCTCAGACACTGACAGTCAATTCTTACTTTGTATCTTGAAAAATACTCAGTAGAAGGTTTTTAGTGTCAGTATCTTCATCTGTGTTGCCAGTGTAAAGATCGACAATGGAGCGTTCAAAATAGGGGGCCACCTTTGACAAAGCTCGCAGCTCAATCAAGTATAAAAAATACAGATTCTTAAGCCTTCTAGGACCTTCTCCCTTGGTTTCTATAGGGTCAAAGCGGCGTTTAAATTCTCTGATATTAGGTCCCCAACTTGGTTTACCCCAGGTTTCTAAAAAGAAAGAGAAATACATTATATTCATTTAATCAAGAGAACTTCACTCTAGTGAATATATACCCCCTCCCTATTCTTTTTTACACTGAAAATGGCAAAATCTCCACTTCAGATCCTATTACCTTCCAGAAGATAATCTGCACACAGATGTAAATTGATACTGGCATGAAGTCCTGATATAAGCTTATAGAAGACTCTCTTTTCCAGACACAAACCTGTTTATAAAAGTATTGAATAAGAAATAATGCAAATTTAGGGAGCAGAAATACTGAATCAAGGATATTTAGCATACAGGCTTATTTTCAAGTTAAGATTCAAGAACATTGAAAATATATCAAGAAATAATATATAAACAACTAGATCAAGATTATTTCACTAGAAGACAAAGTAAGAACCTGCCTTCCAAATGGTGTTGCGTGTGATAAATTAATGCAGAAAAGACATAAAGGTCTGGGCTCCTACAACTCTGAACCCTGTAGCACTGCTGGTAAGTTCCCACACTGCCGACAGCACAGCTTTCCATGTGTTTGGCTAAGAATTCAGTAAAGCAAATGAAACTGTAAAGTTACTGCCTTGACCAATCTTAGCTGTTTCTCCCTGTTCCTCTATTTGCATACCTTTCTTTGAACCTACCTGGTAATGGACAAGAGGGATAGTGAGTCTTATTAACATTTTGCCCTCCAATTGTCTACTTCTAACTGTATGTTCTACTTATTTATTTTGCTTTAAAAATTATTATTTTCAGAGCCCAGCAGGATGGCTCAGTGGTCTAAAGCGCCTGCTTAGGAAAGCTTGGGCGGCTGCAGGGACCGTGGTTCGATCCCCGGCACCACATGCTGCGCCAGCCCTGCCCTCAGGGCAGACTGAGCCAGCCATAAAAATAAATAAACAAACAAACAAAAGTTCTGAATCAAGAAAAAAAGATAAAATTCTTAAAAAAGTTATTATTTTATTGTACATTCTTTCACTAAATCTCTATATTATTTATTAAAACATAAAAACAGTATTTTAAACATTAAAACATTCTATAATAGACAGGATTTTACAGTTCTTTTGTATAAATTTATCTGAAATGTTTTAGTTTTAATTTTTTTAGTTAATAAGAAATAACAATGAGACATTTTCAAAACACATTAGTAGGACAACCACCATTATTAATATAATACATATTATTGTCTTCATAGTAGTTGTACAGAGTATAAGGTACAGACATGATAACTTTTCTAAACACTATGGGTACAAATATTTTATCTCATTGAACTAACAGAAAGTAGTTGTATATATAGTCTAATATTTCATAATAGTAGTGGGTTATCAGCAGAGCTGGCAATGTCAGAAGCTGTTGACTTGAGCCTTTCACTGCTTAGCATACTAATTTAGCTTTACTTTTTATGTTTCATGGTTAAAATTTTCTGCTGAGTGATTAAGTCCAAGTTAAAGCAAGGCCTATATAACAAAACACGTAACTTTTGTATCTGACAAGGTCAATAAAATCCCCTCAGGATTTACCTTGAAGCCATGTATGTTCTATTTATAAGGAGATAAAACTGAAAACAGATATACAGGAATTTCTAATAAAAATTATTTTGACTATTTACTATATACCCACAGTCATATGTGGAGTTTAGGAATAGGATGGAAATCATTTTGTGTAGACTTAAATCACACAAACTAGATGTATAGTAACAGCATTTTTGACAGTTTGACATTATCCAGTGGTTTTCAAAAAACTTATACAGGGATCACTGATGCTAATATTTTACATTAGTAGGATTGCTTTTGTCCTGAATTTCTCAAATGGTTGAGCCAGCTGCCAATAAAAGGACTACTCTCTTAAACCACATATCAACAATCAGGAACACCCAACAATAGGATACTAGAAAAGATGGTTGGTACCATACATCTAGAATCTAGTATTGACCTCAAATTTCATTCTTATTCTTGTTATCAACATTTGGAGTCTCTGATGATCTTTTTACAGAGACAATATGTTTATAAAGAGAACATGAACAATTAAAATAGAATTGACTTAGTTTAACTCTGTTTATTATAAGGTTGTGGCCATGAAAAATGCATTTACCTATATAATTTAACTTGCTTATCTTCTACTAGTATATATAAGCTTTATAAAACAATAGTAACATGGTAAAGCAAGTTTTATTTTTTTCTTTTCTGTTTTTTTGTCTTTTTGAGTTCAGGCTGGCCTTGAGTTCTATTTGTAGCTCAGGCTGGTCTTGAACTCACACTGATCCTCCTGTCTCAGGTTCCCAAATGCTGGGATAATAGGCTTGTGCCACCAGGCTGGGCTGGTAAAGGAAGTTTTCATATATCCAGTAAGCACCATATATCCAGTTATTAATATGAGTTGTCAAAAGTGTAAAGCATTTTTTTAACTTTCCATGAATAACATTTTATATTTTCATCACTAGAAACAAGAAGTGCAAAGTATCTAAAATATAAAGACCTGCACCACTTTATCTTTTAATGAGACAAATTTTGACTATATTAACATAAGCAAACATGTTTAGAGCCTGCTGAATTAAAATTATTTTCCCTTATTTTATATACAAAGAACACTTTTCTCTGAATGGAATGTTTCTACTTTAAAGATAAGTTTGCTGACTGGTTATCAGAAAAGCAGTGTAGACAAGCACTATTAACAGAATGAAGGGGCTGGAGAGATATCTCAGGGGCACAAGTGCCTGCTAGCAAGTGCAAAGTCCTGAGTTTGAACCCCAGTTCCGTAAATAAATAAATAGAATGAAGCAAGCTGGGGGAACCATCTGGCCTGTGTAATACATACTAGTTTTCAGCTGAAAAGATTTTCCAAATAATTTTATCCCAAAATTTAGTAACTTAAAATACCTGTGTTAATTTCTTCCAAATGACTGCCAAAATTAATTGTGTAACAACATTCTAAAACTTACATTTTTTTTTTTTAGAAATAGTTTTAATTATTTATTTATTTATTATTTTTTTTCTTGTTTCAGAACCTTTGTTTATTCACTCATTTTTATGGCCAGCTCAGCCCGCCCCGAGGGCAGGGCTGGAGCAGCATGTGGTGCCGGGGATCAAACCGTGGTCCCTGAAGCCGCACAAGCTTCCCCAAGCAGACGCTTTAGACCACTGAGCCATCCCGCTGGGCCCCTACATTTTTTTTTTTTTACAAAAGCCAGTAAATTTAAAAGACACTTAAGTTACCTTCCAGCCATGTGTAGAATGATTCACCTGTGAGAGACAGACAAACAGACATGAAGGAAAGAAAACAAGGTTAAAATATTTCAAATGTTTGGTGATACACTAGAATGAAATTGTAAAATATTTATTATGTCAGATTAAGAACTCTTCTAGACTGCTTAAGGTAAAATGGATAGATATATGAGTTTAGAAAATAAGGTCTTCATGTAATTTAAATAATACTAGAGAAGATTCTTAAAATATTTTACTATTAAAGTGTTTGCCACAGCTAGGCGTGGTGGCGCACGCTTGTAATCCCAGCACTTGGGAGGCTGAGGCAGGAGGATTGGTGCGAGTTCAAGACCAGCCTGGGCTACAAAAGTGAGCTCAAGGCTAGCCTGAACTGCATAGTGAGACCCTGTCTCAAAAAGGCAAAAAAAACAAAAAAAAAGTGTTTGCCACAACATTTCTAAACAGTATGTAAAATTTATTAAAGACTTAAACATCCAAAAGTATGGTAATAAGCTAGTTTAATAATCTTAAATTTGCTTTGGATAACAACCATAGTATTTTTCTTTCTTTTTCTTTTTTTTTTTTTTTTTGCAGAACTGGGGGGATTGAACTCAGGACCTTGCACTTTCCAGGCAGGCATTTGTGCCCCTGTCTCCCTAGCTCCTAGTACTTTTTTAACTCCCCCCAAAATAGTGAATTAAAACTCATACAAGATCAAAGTACTAATCATTCCATTTTTCCTAAGTGAATAAAAGTGTATTTGTTCAATTACCTAAATTTCAAGAAATAATTTTATTATTTTTAAATTTTATCTGTCTGTCTGTCTGTCTGTCTGTCTATCTATCTATCGAATACTGGAGGTCAAAGTCAGGACCTTATGCAGGCACTTATGCCACTTAGCTATCTGAGCTATCTCTCTGGCTATAAGAAATAATTTTTTTTTTTTTTTTTTCAGTGGTGGTACCAGGAATCAAACTCAGGACCTTGCACTTGCCAGGCAACTACTTATTCCTTTGAGCTATTTCCCCAGCCCCAGTAATTTTTTTTTCTCCTGTACCAGGGATTGAACTCAGGACCTTGTGCTTGCCAGGCAAGTGCTTATTCTACTGAGCTATCTCCCCAGCCCTATAAGAAATAATTTTAAAAAGCTCCTGATTTTCAATATAATTCTCCAGAAAAGTTAAGTAGACTAATACAGACAAGTCCAGTTATCCCTGAACTGATGTTCTAAGAACTATTCCTGGGACTCAAGAGATGGAAGTCAAAGGCCACAAACTTAAGTTAGTAGGAATAGGTAGATTTACTGTATAACATGTAAGGAAATGAAAGGAAAGGAAAGGAAAGGAAAGGACAGGACAGGGTGAGCAAACAAGCCATTCTTGGCCCAATACAGTATTCTGAGTGAAAACAAAAACATGGCAGTTGCTAAGGATTAAATTGTTAGTGTACATCCTAAATTCTTATCTTTACCTATTTTTTAAATTTACAAAACCCAACACACGGTGAGCTGTAAGGAGTCTAGGGGATAAAATCCATGGTGAATTTTCCCTGTCTCCTGAGGCACTCAGTAAAAGGCACAAAAGCTAATCACTCTTTCAACTTCTCACTGAGATCATTATCTAACCTGACAGATAGTGTCTGAAGTCATCAATAATTTGCCCTGTCTGTTATTTTAAGTGAAAGCTACAGTTAGGCATGAGACTGCATCCTGTAATCTCAGCTATGCAAGAGGTTGAGGCAGGAGGATTGAGAGTTGGAGGCACACCTGAGAAACTTAATGAGACCTTGTTTTGAAGTAAAAATAAAAAGCTAAAAACAACCATTATTTGGTCTTTCCTTTGGTTAGCATGACCTGCTGATGCCTCCTGCCTTGCTTGACTATTCCTTGCTCAGCCAATGCTATTTTGCCTCTAAAAATGCATGCACTATCCAGTTCTACTGGTCTATCTGCTTCTTTATTCAAATTAATGTCAAAGGCATCTCAAGTTAGGTTTCCCATATCACTCTGCTGACACATTTCTTGCATCCATATAGAGCTATACTGACTACTGTTTGTACCGAAGAGAGCATTTCCTCATTTGCTACATTACTTATGTTCATTTCAACTCCCAATGGGAAGAGCTGTGCTTATATATCTTCCTCTTTTGCACAATACCCACCACAGCTCTTTGAACACAGATAAGTAAACAGCCAACTGAAATCATTACTTTGGTGGCTGGGACACCTTATGACAGACAGTCACATAAAGCAACCAACTATTAAGAAATTGCTCTTCATCAGATTAAATATTACACTGCAAACTGAGATTATAAATTTATTTATTTTTATTTATTTATTTATTTATTTATTTATTTATTTATTTGTCTTTTTGAGACAGGGTCTCGCTATGCAGTTGAGGCTGGTCCTGAGCTCACTTTTGTAGCCCAGGCTGGTCTTGAACTCGCACCAATCCTCCTGCCTCAGCCTCCCGAGTGCTGGGATTACAAGCGTGCGCCACCACGCCCGACGCTTAGATTATAAATTTAAAAGTCCACAAAAAATGTTATAAATTCTCTGGTAGAACTACCTTAGCTTTGTTCCATTTCTTCAGAATATAAATAAGTATATTTTAATAACCAGACAGTGGGGAACTTGGAATGTGAACTGAGTTCTTCTATCATTTATTAAATGGTCTTTCAACTTTTTTAAATGTAAGATAACTTTACATAATAAAATAATTGTGTGTTTTTTTTTTTATTTTTTTTTGTTTCAGAACTTTTGTTTGTTTATTTATTTTTATGGCCGGCTCAGTCTGCCCTGAGGGCTGGGCTGGCGCAGCATGTGGTGCCGGGGATCGAACCGCGGTCCCTGCAGCCGCCCAAGCTTTCCTAAGCAGGCACTTTAGACCACTGAGCCATCCTGCCAGGCCCCAATAAAATAATTGTATGTTTGTCAGCATTCATTAGTAGGTATTTTCTTTCTTTCTTTCTTTTTTTTTTTTTTGAGACAGGGTCTCACTATGCAGTTGAGGCAGGCCTTGAGCTCACTTTTGTAGCCCAGGCTGGTCTCGAACTCGCACCGATCCTCCTGCCTCAGCCTCCCGAGTGCTGGGATTATAGGCGTGTGCCACCACGCCCGGCCTATTCACTCATTTTTATGGCTGGCTCAGCTCGCCCCGAGGGCAGGGCTGGCGCAGCATGTGGTGCTGGGGATTGAACCGTGGTCCCTGCAGCCGCCCAAGCTTTCCCAAGCAGGCACTTTAGACCACTGAGCCATCCTGCCGGGCCCAGTATTTTCTGCAAAAACAGGATTGAACAATCCCATTTTGCGAGTTGAAAACATTTCTTCTATTCTTGAAGCAAATGGAATACTTTTAACTCACCATCATCTTCACCTAAAAGAGAAAAGACATTAGAAAATGTTTATATTAGAACTTACTGTTAAACTGTTCATACTATGGGTCAAGTGTGCAGACATTTGCAAATAAGGCTTTTTAATAAGCAGTAGACCAAAGAAAATATGATGTTTGCATATTTTTATATAGTATATTATAAAGGCAAGCAAGTAAATAAAATACTTAATTCATAAACACTGGTTTCAGTAGTTAATATATACTGTGGTTCCTTTAATCACATGCACACACCTCTTAGAACAGTTTCCATTGTTGGGGACTCTACTGGATGACACTTCAGTGGGGCACAGTCCTCAGTAGGAGGACCCCAGGGGCCAGGAGGTTGGGTTGTGGCTTCCAGTGGCTCAGCCTTGGTCAGCTTTGTCTGAGGTATTCTACTGGAACATTGCACTTTTGGAAAAAAGTTCTATTGCTCAAAAACTTTTGGAAAAACAACTGCAGATGGCTCACTGCTCTGATCTAAGAATGGTGGGTAAGACAGCTGAGAAGGTCAGTGGGCAGGCTCACATTAGCACTCAGAGAGAATACTTGCCAAAGTGAGGATCTAAAGCCCCCTTCCAAGTCTGCTTGGTCCTCAGAAAGACCAAGAGGCACGTCAACACCTTGAAGTTCGGTTTCTTAATTCAAGTTTAAAGAAAACAATGACTTGTTTCCATTTTTCCTTCTCTCTCTCTCTCTTTTTAAAACATGTTTCCCTTTTCTTTCCCCTTCTCTAGTTCCTTTCCCCATATGAACATTTTCCTTCTACTTCACAATATCTACTGCACATTTTGGTCCTTATTTACACTTTCACCAGAGAAACAATACAGTATGTGTGTGTATCTAAGATATACCAATAAAATCTAACTGAAAAAGAAAAAACCCACAGGACTGGCCAGTCATTTACAGGGTGGCTCCTAAGGTTTAGTGCCTTGCTGAAAAAAAAAGAATGAGGATGTCTCAACTGTCATACCTTATGCTTATCTCAGCTTTTACATTTGAATGAATGAAAATTAAACACAATTAAAAATTCAAGTTTACACTACTGTATTTCATATGCATGATGGCCCGTGTGGCCACAGGCTGCTCCAGTGGACAGTGCAGCACAGAGCACTGCCTGGGGAACTCATCCCTTGTGTTTGTGTCTGCATCCTAGTGCAGCACTCTGGAGCTATTAGGATCCTGGGCCTTATCCAAGCCCTGTGGACTCAGGGCTGGTGATCTGCAATGTACACTGAGGCTTAAGAAGCACTACTCTGAGCCAACTGGTTTTTAAACTTGGCTGCATGCTGACTAGAGCCATCTGAAGAACTGAAAAATCACAGATGCCTGGCTCTTCTTCCCAGGGTTTTGGACCTCAGCAGCAAGGGACACGGCCCTAGCATCCAGAGTCAGAGGCATTTCTTAGGAAGTCTTACATCTTTTAAAGTATTCTGCATAAAGTTCCCAACTTAGGGTCTGGCACATACCAGACAATAAATGACAGTAATTATACAAGATATATATAGAAATCTTAAAATACTTAGCTATGGGAGCTGGAGAGATAGCTTAGTGGTCTAAGCGCTTGCCTGGCAAGCACAAAAACCTGGGTTTGATCCCTAGTACCACATGCTGCACCAGTCCCAAGTTGAGCCAGCTACCAAAACTGGGTGTGGTGGCACACACCTGTAATCCCAGCACTTGGGGGGTCTGAGATTGGAAGATCACTAAGAGTGTGAGCTATGTAGTGAATCCCTGTGCCAGATACATTAAAAAAAAGAAAAAAAGCATTGGAATATCATAATTTGGGGAAGAGGAGGAGGGAAGTGGGCCCCTGGGACCCAGGAGGAAAAAAAGAAAGAACTATGAATATAACTTTGTTTTGCTAATCATTCAAATTAAGCAAAATACAAAACAGCTGAATACTTCTTTATAGAACTTAGTTACAAGGACATTTTATAAACAATCTCCAAAAGCATGAAAATAGATGAAAAACCCACCTCGACTGGGTGCCAGAGGATTTAAAGGACGATAAACAGAACGAGGCCTAAAATAAGAGCATAAAGCCCAAACATAAGGTGGTTGGATGTAAATTTTTTCCCAGTAGAAAAAAATATCTCTTTTCTCCCTCCCAGACGCCCGGGTTACTTGAAACAGTTTTCTTCATAGATGCTGTTCCACACTCTCCAGGCAGAGGGCCCCTTGTAGCCAGTGTATCGCTCTGGGTTCAGCAAAAGGTCGACATACTGGGCTGCTGGAGATCTCTCATCTGAACAAAAAAAGCCTCATAAGAG
The DNA here is from genome assembly GCA_004027025.1 of Myocastor coypus. Lineage (NCBI taxonomy): Eukaryota > Metazoa > Chordata > Mammalia > Rodentia > Myocastoridae > Myocastor > Myocastor coypus. The sequence continues at coordinate 17,486 of PVJA010023051.1, forward strand.
CCAACCATATGCCACTGCTTACCTGGAATTTAGCATTACAAAACAAACAGGACTACCCAAAAGCTAAAGAAATGCTACAATTCTCAATCTCCAACTTCAATGGTAGGGTGGTTAGCATACTTGTGATTGCTCTTGATTCAGGATTTATAAAGGTTGGGCAAATTACTGATGGAACAAAAAACAACTCTTCCTTTCCTTTGGATACTCAAAAGTTCTTTTAAGAAATGTAAAATGTTACCTTATTAGTTTTAACCACCCAGGAATAAGAATAATAGAATCACAATTTGCTTTAATGTTTTATATGATTTCTTTTCTAAATACAATATATAATCCGGGTGTGGTGGCGCACGCCTGTAATCTCAGCACTCGGGAGGCTGAGGCAGGAGGATCGGTGTGAGTTCGAGACCAGCCTGGGCCACAAAAGTGAGCCCAAGGCCAGCCTGAACTGCATAGTGAGACCCTGTCTCAAGAAGACAAAAAAAAAAAACAAAACAAAAAACAAAAAACAAAAAACAATATATATCTAATAAAAGGCCTGAAAATAATTTGTTCAAACATTTTTATATTAAAAATTGAGACTTCCCTGCTGCTCTATTTGTAGACTTATAAAGTAAATGACCCAGAAGGTTAATTAACATATACTTATTTACAGAAGTGCAGTGATCCACCTTAAAAAATATTATTTTTACCAATATTAACATATTACAGTGCTTTTTCCCACCCAAACTAGTACATGGTAGGCACAGCTTCCAAAAACTTCTTGCAATATTTAAAATTAACCATATTCATGCCAGGCATGGTGGTGCACGCCTGTAATCTCAGCACTTGGGAGGCTGAGGCAGGAGGATTGGTGTGAGTTTGAGACCAGCCTGGGCTACAAAAGTGAGCTCAAGGCCAGCCAGAATTACATAGTGAGACCCTGACTCAAAAAGACAAAAAAAAAAAAACATTTTCCATGACAAAACCCAAATGAGTACTAAATCTTCCCGGCTTGGACATTTTATTTTTTTTTTTATTTTTATTTTTTTTTGTCTTTTTGAGACAGGGTCTCGCTATGCAGCTCAGGCTTTCCTTGAGCTCACTTTTGTAGCCCAGGCTGGTCTCGAACTCGCACCGATCCTTCTGCCTCAGCCTCCCGAGTGCTGGGATTACAGGCTGTGCGCCACCACGCCCGGCTATTTTTTGCGCCACCACGCCCGGCTCCGGCTTGGACATTTTAATAGAGATCTCTGAGGAACACAAAATATGGAGGCTCATATTTTGGGTCAAAAAAGGAAATATACTTTCAATATTATATTGTTAACTATCTATCTATCTATCTATCTATCTATCTATCTATCTATCTATCTATTTATTTATTGAGACAGGGTCTTGCTATGCAGTTCAGGCTGGCCTTGTACTCACTTTTGCAGCCCAGGCTGGTCTCGAACTTGCAACAATCCTCCTGCCTCAGCCTCCCGAGTGCTGGGATTACAGGCGTGTGCCACCATGCCTGGCTTCATTATTTATTTTTAATTATGACCAGCTCAGCCTGCCCTAGGGTTGGGGCTGGCACAGAATGTGGTGCTAGGGATTGAACCGTGGTCCCTGTGGCTGCCTAAGCTTGACTAAGCAGGTGTTTTAGATCACTGAGCAATCCCGCTGGCCCCCAAAAAGGAAATATACTTTCATAGCTAAGAAAAAGTACAATGAACATTCTTTATAAATGTGTAATTATAATACATATAAGCTCTGGCATAGATGTATTCCTTAATATGTTTACTACCTTTCTGTGTTACAAGAATTAGTAGAGTTAAGAAATCTGACTTTTCCTATCATTGGATATATTCACTGGAAATTCAATGACCAGTTTGGGATTGTCCATCATAAGGGAAACTGGGGCTAGCCATATAGCTCAGCCAGACTAAAGCACCTGTTTAGGCAGGCACAAGGACTAGGGTTTGATCCCCCAGGTGCTATGCTGGCTCCACCCCCAGGTCATGTTGACACTGATTGAGACTGGGCGTGCATGGTTGCACACACTTGTAATCCCAGAGCTTGGGAAGCTGAAAACAAGAGGATCACTATGAGTCCGATCTGTGAATACACCAAAAAAAAGGGTGGTGGGGAGGACTGGCATCCTGATCTATGCATCTAAAAACTGTCTGATTTCCTGATGGAGGAACAATACAAAATAATTGCAAGTTTCTACTGTTAAGAGTTAGAGATGTAGCTCAGTAATGGAACACTTGCCTAGTATAAGGAAAACCCTTAGTCAAATCCCCAGGTCCTCAAAACAAATTACTGTTATTAAATGGGTTGTATATAACCACAGACAAAGAAGACAAAATTTACATAGTATATGATACTGGCTTTACTTCTATCCTAGAATTATAAAAGTATTTTACTGTACAAATCAAGGCATAGCAAACTGTGAAGCTAAAGGACACAAATTGCCTGAGGACTTAATAACTTTTAAAATCTTAAAAGTTTCTTGAAAGTATTAAAAATAAGTTTGGCTGGATGTGGAGGTGTACGCATATAATCTCAGCCCTTGGAGACTGAAGCAGGATTGCCTGAGGTACAAGGCCAGCCTGGGCTATAGTGAACTCAAGATCAGCCTAAACACACACTGAGGCCCTGCCTCAAAAAAGAAAGTTTAAATTGTGACATTAACAATATGTTTTCAGTAGTTTTAAAATTAATTTCTAATATATTTTAATTTCTTTGATCTGCTGTTAAGTTCACTTGCAAAGCTGACTGAGTTAAATATAAACTTCACAAATGTTACTGAATGTGTATCTCCCCTGATGTATATCATTTACAACTATCAATACTCTGTATGTACATATAAGACCACATGTATTTAATCATCTGTGATTATATAGACAGAACTGGTATCAATTTTCTCTTCACAAACACAACTGAATATGGAAAAAAACTTATTCAGATATTAAAACAAGTCTCTCTGTGTATATATACATACATACATACATACATACATATACTTTTTTTTTCTGAGACAGGGTCTTGCTATGCTGACCCTCAATTCACTATGTAGTCCAGGCTGACTGCAAACTTAAAGCAACTCTGCCTCAGGCTCCCAAGTGTTAGGATTACAGTTGTGTGTACCCCAACTGTGTCCCCACACTACAAAGTTTTCTTCCTCCTGCTCTGAAGCTACTACAAAGCTCTGTTTTATATATAGCCATATTTATCATTACCCAAGAATTCAAGGCCTTTCCACTGAATCATGACTCCTAATTCTAGAAATTTAGCAAATTGAACTAATGCTTTTTCCTCCTCCTCAAGTATATCATATTTCCCCACTGAATTCTCCTCTCATTGTCCTAGCTTAATAGCAGTATGACGAGGTCCCAAGCCATTTTCTAGTGTGTAGACACTGTTCTGCCTCCTCATTCCTAAGACAAAGCAGCACAGGTCAATTGAGTATGAAACTTTTTGTTTAGAGTCATAGACTGCTATGTTTAAGCCTAGAACCCTGTACCACCAACCCAATGCCAAACTGCTACTAACTCACTGTTAGAACATGATCTACAGCTTATAAAGTTCTCAAGTGATTGATTCACAGCCAGACTTAGCAACTACTGTTTTTTTAAAGGTATTTTGACACCTTTACTACTTTAACAATAGTCGTATTACCTTATATAATAAGATAATATGTAGTAATTTCACATTTATCTATTTCTGTAGTTAGCACAGGGTCTACAGGGTCTCACCACACAGATGGGACTTGTGATCCTTCTGTTTTCAGCCTCCCAACTGCTGGGATTACAGGTGCACACCACCATGGCCAGTCTCAATTGCCAGCTCAGGATGCCCTAAGGGCAGGGCTACACAGAACACTGGAATCAAACCCCAGTGATTGTGCTCTGCTTAAGCAGGTGCTGAGCTATCAGGTCGGCTGGTAATTCCACTTTTAAAAATAAAAATTATTATTATTATTTATTATTATTATTTTTTTCTTGTTTCAGAACCTTTGTTTGTTTATTCACTCATTTTTTATGGCCGGCTCAGCCTGCCCCGAGGGCAGGGCTGGTGCAGCATGTGGTGCCGGGGATCAAACCGCAGTCCCTGCAGCCGCCCAAGCTTCCCCAAGCAGGCGCTCTAGACCACTGAGCCATCCCGCCGGGCCCCGAAAAATAAAAATTATTAAAATTTAAAAAATTTAAAACTACCATAGTTAAAGCCATTTAATAGTCACTTTCCTCAAGTATGAAAGGGAGTAAGAGAGAAAGCAATGTCTATGGATATATGCTGCATCTTGTAACTGCCTCTCAGATCAGTGATACTTAGTATCAAGGAAACTTTCTCCACCATAAACATTTTGCATTTTGTGGTCCCACTAAGGCCTATTCATGGACTTTGTTTTCAAAAGTAGAAATAATTTTAGGACAGTGATTCATTTTCTCATGTATATCCTAAAAATGCCACCTTCTCAAAATCTTCAACTTTTTTTTACAAAGAAACTGATGTTACCAAGTAACAACTACCTGGGCTACTAAAGAGCACAAACATCCAGCTTTGAGCACATTTTATTGAACATATTTGACTGTTCCTTGTCTTTTAAGAAAAATGTGTTGCTGGGATGAGGAGATAGCTCAGTGGCATAAGCACCTGCCTGGCAAGCACAAAGTCCTAAGTTCAATCCCCAGTGCTGGGAAGGTGTGGGGGGTGGGTGGATTACCTAAGAAAAATGTGTTGTAATAAAAAATACACTGAAAGGCCAGGGAGATAGCTCAGTAGAATAAGCACTTGAATGACAAGTGCAAGGTCCTGAGTTCAATCTCCAGTACTGCAATAAACATACAAATAAAATAATAATACGCTGAAGTAATTTTGTCTTTTACGAATAATTGAGTGAAATGAGTATTACTACTTAAAAGCAAAACATTCATTGTCAAAACTTTGAATAGCTCAAGAATACAGATTCTAAACACATTAAAATTGTTTCTCTTTCAATATTCTTGGGAATGGTGAGTGATTTACTCAGTATGGCCTATGGTTCATTTCTATACTTGCTTCTTGAGCTTCTTCTGCTTTCAAGAGGTTTTCAACATTTTCCAATGTTTGAAGTTTATGAATGATGCTAAGAAAAACATGAAACTGTTTCCATCTCAATTATCTTCCATACTTCTGCTTTTAATTGAAAGATGCTCTAATTTTCCCTAACGCCTCTAATTTGTTTAAGCTCTTATGCTTGTTTGGATGATGTTGGATCACCTTTGCCAAAACATAGTCTTGGCAAGTTTTTTATATTCATTTTGCTTAAAGAATTTGCTTTTCATATGCAGTATTTTTTTCATGTGCTCCTGCAATTCAGCATTCTATTTCTTTGCAATTTTTTTCATAGTTTTCCATTTCCCTGAGATTCATATTATATACCAGCAAAGTTTCACTCATAGAAAACACATTGGGACAGTGTGTTCAGGTTACACAGCAGTGATGCTAGCCACATCCCTCTTCTTGGGATCCAGAGCTGCACCACTTAATGAAACTTCACTAGTAGATTAATTCTGCAATTAATGGAGATAGTCTCCATCTCCATCAATAAGGAGATGCTTCCTTGTGACTATGTCATCAGTTATGGCTCTCATGGCATGTGTGGTAGACTTAGCAACTACCATTTTAAATAATATTTTAAGTGTACTAACATCTTTTCATGGAAAAATAAAAGTTAAAGCATATAATGCCATGTAGGTTATTTATGAACCAAGTGTTTCATTCAGTAAAACTTTACTAAACACCTGTTTAGTAGGTACTAAGAATATAGCACTGAATCAAAGACCAAGCCCTTGCCCCTGGGCAGCTCACAATCTAGCAGGAAAAGATAAACAAGAAACCAATGAACAGCCAGGCGTGGTGGCTCACGCCTGTAATCCCAGCACTTGGGAGGCTGAGGCAGGAGGATTGGTGCGAGTTCGAGACCAGCCTGGGCTACAAAAGTGAGCTCAAGGCCAGTCTCAACTACATAGCGAGACCTTGTCTCAAAAAGACAAAAAAAAAAAAGAAACCAATGAACTAAACATATGCCACACTACCAGATAGTTGGTGAGTGGGAGGTGGAGGTAAATGGAAACTGGCAGTGAAGAGGCCCCACAAGTGACTGTGGTTACTATTCTGTACAGGGCAGGACAGACAGCAAGCTTCTCTGATAAGACTTTTGAGCAGAAACATGAGCCAAATGAAGAAACAAACTATGTACTAAGATGGTAATGAAAATAATAGAATGGGTTCAAGAGCTCACCTTAGTGGATACTGAGCTACTAAATTATTTAAATGACTGCTATTTCATCCACAGGGATCATCTTCCACTCAAGCAGAGATAATAATAATAGCAAAATAAGGAACAGAACCATATGGATATTTTTCCTAATAAGCTAGGGTGAATAGTCTTTACATTTGAACATTTTGAATTTAGGTAACAGGAATAACTAATAACCCTAGAGCTATCCTGACAGTAAAAGAAATTATAAGTATAAATTATTATTATTATTTTTTGTCATTTTGAGACAAGGTCTCACTATGTAGTTCAGGCTGGCCTTAAGCTCACTTTTGTAGCCCAGGCTGGTCTCAAACTCATACTGATTCTCCTGCCTCAGCCTCTCAAGTGCTGAGATTACAAGCGTGTGCTACCATACCTGGCTCATAAGTATAATTATTAAGACACATGAAGGGGCCCAGCAGGATGGCTCAGTAGTCTAAAGCACCTGCTTAGGAAAGCTTGGGTGGCTGCAGGGACCGCAGTTCGATTCCTGGCACCACATGCAGTGCCAGCCCTGCCCTGAAGGCAGGCTGAGCCAGCCACAAAAGTAAATAAACAAACAAACAAAAGTTCTGAAACAAGAAAAAAATAAAGTAAAAAATTCTAAAAAAAAAAAGACACATGAAAACTACTATTCAGATGACTAATGGTAATTCCATTACATAGTAGTTTTGAATGCTTAATCAGATGAAATTGATAAAATTTTCATTACTTCACATATATAATCCTAACAATGTTAAAGGATGATTTTATACAAGTTCTTATAGATTATCTTCCATTTTTATAACTTCAGAAACTAATGTTATTAAAAATAGAACTGGTAATCTAAATAATATACCACACTGCCATGTAGTTGTGAGTGATGGGCGAGGCAGATGCAAACTAGCAGTGGTGGTGCATGCTTTAATCCCAGTACACTGGGAGACAAGAAGATCACAAGTGTGAACCCAGCCTGAGCAGTGCAGCAACTTAGACTCTGTTTCAAAATAAATAGGAAGAGTAGGTTCTGAGGATGTAGCTCAGTACAAAGGCCCTGGGTTTAATCCCCAGTACCACAAAAAACCCCCCACAAATATTAACACTATATTGAGGACAGGTAATTTTAGCACATCAAATTGCTAATAGCAAGTAACCCTTGAAATTGAGCAGTACTATTATGAAAAAAATTACCATGGGTAATTTATAATTATAGAAATGACTTATTGATCTAAAAACCTATTGAATAAGTTTGACCTTTTTTTTTTTTTTTTTTTAAAACATTAGGACTTTAGTGTTAAATACGGAAATATCATTAGAATGACAACCAAAGAACAAACACGAGTAAGTGATAATGCAACTACATGTAGGTACAGTGTCTTACTCTGATAAAAAGTTAGGCCAGTTCTAAGTATCACAATGGGGATATTTCATTAACTGGCAATTAGTATACTCAGATATACAAAGAACCCTTACTCAGATTTCTTAAAAATTTTCCTAGCTAGAATGATATAAATGGTGATAACACTTTAGAAGCCGATAGTAACTTATACTATGGATTGATGGCACAGTTCTAGCTCTGGATCTTCTTTCAACTTTTAGAAAGCATGATGATCAGCCGGGCATGGGGGCGCACGCCTGTAATCCCAGCACTCGGGAGGCTGAGGCAGGAGGATCGGTATGAGTTTGAGACCAGCCTGGGCTGCAAAAGTGAGCTCAAGGCCAGCCTGAACTGCATAGTGAGACCTTGTCTCCAAAAGACAAAAAAAAAGAAAAAAAAGAAAGCATGATGATCATGTTAGATTCAGAAAAAACTTCTCTTGTCCATTTTCAACTGTACATGCTTGAACCTTAAATTCTTTCCTACCACCAAAAATTTAATAGCAGCAAGGTAAAGGTCAAGAAGCAAATGCATGAGTCCAGCCTACACAGCACAGTTCTTTGGAAATATTATTCTCCATTCATGTTCTCCAGCAATACAGATAAAAATTTCTAAATCACTGGAACAACTATCTCATGTTTAGAGAAGTGGCAATTACTGTTGGATTGTTTCCCACTTTTGGATCCTTCCAGGGGATTACAAGAGGGGGCTGTGAGGAAGTCAAACCAGAACCCTCCCTAACATTAGAGGGCATCATGATATGAATTTGTTAAGACCCCCAGCAAATTCCATTGTAAACATTTTTTTGTGTTTGCTATGGTTTGTGTCTAGATGTACCCCCAAATCTTATACAATCATGGGGGGAGGCTTTTTCAGAGGTGATGGATCTATAGTGGGTGACACTGGGACTGATTCATGGTGCAATGTTAAGATCAAGGGCACTAGAATTACCCAGCCTAAATAGCCTGGATAAGATGTAAGGAATAGAAAGGCTGTGGTCATCACTTGCTTTTTTTTGTTTTTAGTTTAGTTTTTTTCCTGTCTTCTACTCATCATAAACTGTTCTCTTCTATCTTCTATGCCACCAACCTGCCATAATTGGAGTCAGCCAATTATGAACTGAAACCTCTACAAATGTGAGCTAAATAAATCTTTCCTCCCCTAACTTTGGGCATTGAGTATTATGTCTCAGCAATGAGAAAAGTAACTAAGGCAATATTCAAGGGCCTATAGCCAAGTGGCTTTAATTGAAAGTCCAAGGAGATGGTGTGATGTAGTGGTCTAAGAACACAGGTCTTAGACTTCCTTGGTTTTTGGGATAATATCCCACTTTAGCCCCTTGCTACTGTGTTATTTAGGGCAATTTAGGCTTTTGGATAATTAGGTCCCCAGATATAGAAATACACATATGTTTTTTTTTTTTTTATGGTTTATGCTTAGTTGTCCCCCCAAAGCCTCATGCAGTCATGGGGTGGGGACTTTTATAGAGTTTGAGATTAACTCATGATCAAGGCTGGGATCATAGGTCTTAGAACTGCTGGGATTATTGGTGTGAGTTCTACACCTGGCCTGGGGATATAGGCTGAATGTAACTTAAGAGAGACAGACTTCCTCTGTAGCCACTGTTGCTAGTAACCTTCCATTTTGCCCTCTTGCTCTTTACTACCACCATGAAAGGTTGCTCTCTGCCATGTGCTGCCCTGCCTATGGACTGAAACCTTTACTACTGTGAGCTAAATAAACCTTTCCTTCCTTCATTTTGGCTGTTGAGTATTTGTCCTAGCAACAAGAGAAGAGTAACTGAGATACATGTTACATTTTCAATGATTTATTAAATGTCTTATAAAAGGGTTAAAATTAAAATAATTTATTATAACAGTGTATTTTATTACCATCAAGTTCACAAAAGTGATCCTGTGAATCATCATATCTTGCCCAGTCAATGAAAGCTTCTTTGCTTTGATTACTATGGGAAGAGGGGGGAAAAAGATTAAATTTGGAGTTGATAATCTTTATATTATATTCTAGTATAGTTAATATAGATATTTTGAGGTCATTTCTTTATTAGATGATGTCACGATTCCATTATTAGTGGTTACATGAAGGAATGATTAAGAAAGTTACATGAAAAAGATTAACTTGCATGAGTGATGTATATTAATTTCAGTAAGACAATTATTAGCCTCAGCTGAATAGTAACTATTTTAGCTAAAAATTAATTTACAAAAATATATATAACATTTGGGCCCGGCGGGATGGCTCAGTGGTCTAAAGCGCCTGCTTGGGAAAGCTTGGGCAAGCTTGTGCGGCTTCAGGGACCGCGGTTCGATCCCCGGCACCACATGCTGTGCCAGCCCTGCCCTCAGGGCGGGCTGAGTCGGCCATAAAAATGAGTGAATAAAAAAAAAAAAAATATATATATATATATATATATATAACATTTAGTTTAAAAAAATAATCAAGCTGGCCTTTTCAGCAGACTTAGAAAGCAATTATTTTACTTTTCCTGAAGTAGGGATGAAATTTACTTTCTGAATATTTTAAATTTAAGTTGCTGTAATATTTATAGGATCCAAATTCCCAAGAACTACATATCTCTGTTCTCATGATCCAGTGTAGTATTAAACTGTTAAACCAAAGTCATCTTCAATATGGCAGATCATTCATTTTACATCATACCTCAAATTTAACAGAACCTTTGATAAAGATTTCTAGCCCAGTACGAACAACCACATTTGTTCAAATAAACTTAAGACCTACATTCACTGTTATCCGCATTCAGGCCTTCTCTCTTAAATACATGAGGACAACATCTACCACGGAAGCATCATGTTGCTAGCTTTCCTTGTTCATTACACAAAGCTCCAGCATGGGGACTGGAAATAAGCATCACTCCCAAGCCACTCTGGAGTGTTTCCCCATGCCCATAGGTAGATGCCTGCAGAGGAGATGGGAGGATCAATCACTGGAATGCAACTGAAGCGAGCCAAACACCAGGTAGTTAGATTAAGTGAGGCCACTATTCAGAGTGTTGGTGCTTCTCTCTGTGCATGGTTGGTGAGACTGACATCTACAAAATTCTGAAGAAGCAACAGCCTGGAACAGGAGCAACTCAGTGTCCAGTTTAGCTGCTATCCTTGCTACTAGGGACTCTAGCCTCCCCAGCCTTGGAAGCTTCTGGAATTACAAGCTAGAAAGACTAAGCTGCTGCACAACTAAAGAACCAAAAGATCTAGGGTCAGACAGACCAGCCAGGATGGTAAGGGAAGCAGAGGCTACAGAAGGCCTTGAGGGGCTGAGAGCTCCACTAATATCACACCATAGGTCTGAGGTTACCAGGGGTTTGGAACATGAGTACAGATAGCATAGCACTGGACCTATGTGCCCAATCACCTCTGCTCTGCTTGGACACATTAAGAATGCAACGTTGACACCTGCCAGTCATGTCTCCTATGATTTAGAAGCTCACCATCTCGACCATTTCTCAGGCAAGGCCAGAGGGAGGTTCAGTACACCATTCTAACTCAGTCTGGACTCTAGTTACCAGGTCAACAAACAAAAACATAAACAGTACTAGGTGTTAACTGAGCCCTGCCACTCACAGTTTTGTCTCAGAACTCATCTGTGACAATGGAGCTGGAACTCAGCCTAGACTGCCTCGTACTGTCTTATTCAAACAGAAGTTGAAAAGGATAACAGAACTAAAATAAAAACCTTTTCGCAATCCTCTTTACATCAGGTGGTGTTTAACAATTGTCCCCCACCTCTATAAGGGTGTAAACACTAGTCCTGTGTGTGTTTTTGTTGTTCTGCTTATTTGTTGCTCTGGTGTTTGATATGGTTGTGGGCATAGGTATAGGTACATAACAGTTTTTTCCTTTTTCCTTTTTCTTTTTCAGAACTGGGGATTGAACTCACGACCTTGTACTTTCCAGGCAGGCACTTGTGCCACGGAGCTATCTCCTCAGTCCCCCATAATTTTTTTCCTATTGCTTCTATCATGTTCTGTTAGAGCCGAAAAGCATGCAGAAATAAAAACTATAGAAATTAAGTTAAATTAACAGCAAATTTACCATTCAAAAGATAACATAAAGATTGCTTTATTATATATAAATAGAAGTTCAAGTTCCTTTCCCTATAATGATTAAAAGAACAGATCCAGAGATCCTGCTGAAATTTTCTAAATTTCTGTTTTTCAGCAGATTTCCTACTGAGAATACATTTTAGATATCTAAGGGCAAATCATCTAAGAGGCAAAATTGTTAAAGGTTTATGATAGAGTAATTTTTTTCTTTATTAGTCAAAAATTTAATGGTTAGTAAAATATTTTATTAAAATTACAAAAAGACTAATATAAAGAGTATCTTCTTAATACTACTAAAATAAAACTTGCCTTAATGTGCTGTTAACTGCTCCCAGCTTATTAGCTTGCTCACAATCATCCAATTCTTTGGTATTATTTGCCACTTTTGAATACTGCAAGAAGTTCATAAGTTTAGTAATAATTATCTTTCTCAGGAAGAATGATTTGTCAGTGATGATATATACTAAACATGTATGTATCTCATTTCCTAAGACTATTAGGCGTCCACATCTGAAGGTAACAATTAGAAAAAGTACAACCACTCTGCAATTTTATTTCTAAATACAGAGGTAGAGAAATGATAGCATACTTACATAATGAGACAAAGGACAAAAATGCTAGTATAGGCCGGGTGTGGTGGCGCACGCCTGTAATCCCAACACTGAGAGGCTGAGACAGGAGGATCAGTGCGAGTTCGAGACCAGCCTGAACTATGAAAGTGAGCTGAAGGCTAGCCTGAACTGCATAGCGAGACCCTGTCTCAAAAAGACAATCAATCAATAAATAAATAAATAAAATATAAAAGAAAAAAATGCTAGTGTATCATTGTATTGGCAAAAACTGGAAATAAGTGAAATATCCATGGACAGAGGCATAAGTACTCTGTGTTAAAGTTACACAACTATCTGTTAAATAGTTATTGAAATGAACAAGATTCACATATATCAACAGAAAAAATTCAAAATCATTAAGACTAAAACTACAAACAAAAAATACTAGACGGGCATGGTGGCTCACGCCTGTAATCCCAGCACTCGGGAGGCTGAGGCAGGAGGATTGGTGTGAGTTCAAGACCAACCTGGGCTACAAAAAAAAAAAAAAAAAAAAAAAAAAAAAAAAAAAAAAAAAAAAAAAAAAAAAAAAAAAAAACAAAAACCTAATGAGATGTAATATGACTTAACTGTTCAATTTTTATAAAAATAATGTACATATACAACTGCAATGTAATCAAGTCAGATTAATGTAATCAAATCAGATTAAAATATAGTATGTGTAATAAAGAATATAAAACCACAGAAGTTCTGGGGAGCAAGGAAACAGAATGGGATTGAGAAAACGCTCAGCGGAATGCCTTCTATTGAAACAAAAACTCAAAACCAAACCAACAAAAGTGAAAGTTAACTAAATACAGATGAAAAAGCTAGAAAATGGAGAAGATGCATAAAAGGCAAGAAAGGGTGACTTTTTTTTAAAGAATTTTTTAAATTATATTTTATTTTTTTCTTGTTTCAGAACTTTTGTTTGTTTGTTTATTTTTATGGCCAGCTCAGCCTGCCCTGAGGGCAGGGCTGGCGCAGCATGTGGTGCCCGGGATCGAACCGCAGTCCCTGCAGCCACCCAAGCTTTCCTAAGCAGGCGCTTTAGACCAGTGATCCATCCTGCTGGGTCCCCAAAGGGTAACTTTTCTATGCTGACCTTTATTATGTATATATAACCGTGAAAAATGAAGTAAACTAATACCTAAAAGCTCATGCATCACAAAAGCAAAACAAAACAAAGACATGTTCCTAGGAAGAAAAATGTAATCTTTAATAGAGGAATAGTTTAACATTGTTAGAAAGTACTTTGCTCAACAAAACTTGATAATTATTTTTTCTATAAATAAAATCCTGAATCTAACAGATTGAAACAGAAATTGAAAACAGAAGCTATATCATAAAATAGTAATGGCAAACCTTTTAGAGACCGCGTGCACTTCAAAATTCATTTATTTATCAAAAAGGGCCAACACTCTAATTAAACCTGAATATTGAGATTTTAGTTCTAGGAAAACAACTTGCACATTTTGTCTTAAAAAGAAAAACACAATAAAGTATGCCATACATAGGTTCTCCATCACTGTGATAAATATCTGTTGAATAGGTGATATAAAACTGCAGTTGCATATTAAGAGTTCTTCTAGAAGTTCTGTAACAGTGAAGTAATTTCTAAAAAAGCTAGAATTCACAATCTCTCTGCTTTCTCAAGAATTAGGGATTTGAAATTCTGGGGCAAAATGGCCTTATTCTCTACTAGTTGTATTAAAGCCTCTGTAACATAAATGATAAGTTTTAGTGTTTAAAGCAGAAATACTCAAAGGAGGAGAGAGACTCACCTTATTAGAATGCCCAGCTTTTATTCCAACTGGAATTTTACTCTTGAAAGAACAAAAAAAATTTAAAGGTGATACAAAGAATATAATATTCTTCAGAGTGCAAATGTACATTCAAATTTTGTTTTCATATGACCTCTTGAGTTAAAAAGCTACTCCAATGTACAAACTTATAAACTGAAGTACAGAACACTGAATGATATACTTAGAGTAAAAATTACCTCTGATAACTTTGAGTGCAGTATTTTTGTAGTTTATATACATTTTAGGGTAAAAGTAGTGACTATCACTTTTCTACAAAATTTCTTACCACAGAGGAGGGTTTTTTCCTTATGTAATTGATACAGGGTTTCACTACACAGCTCATACTCATAAGTGATCCTCCTGCTTTTAGCCTCCCCAGTGCTAGGACTAAAGGCATGCGCCATCACACTTGTTCTCGAAGAAGTTTTAAAAGTTTAAAATTAGTTAAAATATATTATGCTGGATTTTAACAGCACTCTAAAGTGACACTTAAATTTTAGGTAGTTTTGGATTACTAGAGTGAGATTTTTGGCCTACAGACCAAAAATTTAGGGTTTATTTAGGGTTCACCAATGGAAGAACTGTATTAGGTCCGATATTCTTTTCCAAAAAACCAATAACTGGAGTTAGGTTTTTAAAAAAATCAATCTATGAGTTATTTTAACTGGTTTACCAAAAAGAACTTTAAACAAAAATCATACCTGAAAGATGATGATCCCAGGTTGATCATTTAAAAATTTTTTTTCATGATTTAATATTTTTATTGTTTAAATTTAACAATGGTTATATTACATATTTTCATCATCAGATCAGTTTAGAGCAGGCTGATCTTTTTGATCAACCTAGGGACTGACTTTCTCAACCTCTGAATCTACTTACTACCCACAGCAAATTGCCTATTAAAAATTACTTACATTTCATAGACTGTAACAAAATATTGAAAGCATTTTGTCAGGAAAAGAATTAAGATGATAACAAAAACATTTTTTCCCAATCCATAAAAAGACTATACAGATAAAATATCACATGTTGTCAAAATGTTACCATTTTGGTATTTTTTTCCCTAAGGGACAGGAGAGAATATGACAAAACTCAAGACAAATCTAGATAACTGTATGATACTGGCTTTTCATTAATCTGCAGTAATATTAACCAAAAGTGGCCTCTGACTACTTATTGTAGGTCAGTTTGTATATAGCATCTATCCAGTACAGAGTATATATTTTGTACTGGGTTACAGCCTCAGCCCTTTTTAAATTTTTTTTTTTTTTTTTTTTTTTTGTGGTACTAGGAATCAAACTCAGAGCCTTGTGCTTGGCAGGCAGGTGCTTATGCCACTGAGCTATCTCCCTGCCCCACTCCCCATTTAATTTTTTTGAGATAGGGTCTTGGTAAGTACTAAATTGCCCAGTCTAGACTTCAGCTTGCAATTTTCCTGCCTCAACTTTCCTAAATTCTGGGATTATAAGAGTGCACCACCATGCTATGCTCATACTAGCAGCTTTTCAAAAGGCTGGAACATACTTTAAGTAAGTATTAGCTGAAGCTATGAAGAAATGCTAGGTACCACAGGTGACTGTCATGAGTAATATATCAAAAACTTCCCAGCACTTGGGAGGCTGAGGCAGGAGGATTGGTGCGAGTTCGAGACCAGCCTGGGCTACAAAAGTGAGCTCAAGGTTAGCCTCAACTGCATAGCAAGACCCTCTCTCAAAAAAAAGAAAAAAAAAATCAAAAACCTCAAAAATACTAAAAGTAATAACAATAAAATTAAATGTGAAACCAAAATCAAGAATACAATAAATCTGGTAGCTGCAACTAACACAAATAATATGAAGC